>RRYC01000131.1:0-71900 GCA_004016185.1 Quambalaria eucalypti
TTTTTTTGTGGTCGTCTGCCGCCGCTCTCCCCTCCGGTGGCGCGGGCGTCCTTTGTGGGGGGGGTTGTTGTAAGAAGAAGATGGTAAATTATATAAAAAAAAAAAAAAAAAAAAACGGAAAATAGGCGGGATCCAACAAAGAGAAAAAGGATGTGTGGTTTTCCTTGGTGGTCCCTTTAAAAAGGGGGGTACGGCTCTTTTTTTTTTTTTTTTTTTTTTTTTTTTTGGTTGTTGCCTTCCTCGAGTCAGTCGAGAGCTCACTCGCTGTTTGTGCTGACTGTTAATGTTCAGGCAGTAGGCACCAGTTCAACCAGATTATACAGACACACAAGTTATGGCTCGAACGGGGCAACATTATGAGTTATCGATTCTATGAATGTAAACTTGGACAGCGGAAGTGTGACGTGGTTGACCGCGGCGCAAAGAAGGGACGAATCTCTACCCGACTCTGTCCTCTACTTGGCCTTAGCAGAGTCTTCCTTGAGCGACACAATGCGATTGAGGATGAGCTTCTCCTCTGCGCCTCCCACCTCCTCCGAAGTCATCAATGCACGGTGAACGGTCTCCCTATCAACGGCAAAGTACGCGACCCTCATTGCCTGGAATCGGATACACTCCAAGCCAACGAGCTGCTCGGCCTTGCTATCGGGCGCGCCCTCTCCGCTGGCATTGAGTGGGGACGTACCCGTGGGTACACGAATGACGTCCCCTCCCTCGGCCGCGAGCTTTGCCCTCTCCTCGGCGGCCTGCTTCGTCCTCTCCTCTGCGTCCTTCTTTGCCTTGGCGAGGGACTGCTTCGCCAGGTCCCAGAAACCGACTTCGATGAGTGCCCCCGAGTGCGCCTCCAGCGAGTCTGGGTTGATGTGCTCCAGGAAGTTGTCTTGCGCAGCGGGGTTGTCGACCTTGAAGAGCGGATGGAAGATGCGGGCTTCTGAGATTCGCACGGGCGAAGAGCTCGCAGCGTGCTCGCCCACCCACTGGATGTATGCGAGCTTCTTCAGCTGCACCTTTTCGAGCTTCGAGCCGCCAAGCGCGGGGTCCTCGTACCGCGCGCGGATCAACGTGGGCTTGCCGCTAGCGTCCTTTTCGTACGAGGTACAGGTGATTGGGAAGGGTGCCTGGAACAGACCCACGCTCTTGTTTGGCGCCAACCGGAAGTAGTCCGGAGAGTCTACCTCTCGGAAGTCCGAGCCGTCAATGTAAACGACCTTGGTAAGCGGCACCTTGTTGCGGCCCAACTCTGGGACCTTGGGGTGCAGCGGCTTCTCAATCTCAACGAAGAAGTCGTCGGGCACGTTCTCGAGAACGACCTTGATGGGGTTCAAGACCATCATCAAGCGAGGCGTCGTGCCTTCGAGGTATTGTCGAATTGCCTGGTCGAAGCGCGCCGTCGAGATCTGGGAGACGGCCGTTGATACTCCGAGCTGGTTGACAAAGGACAAGATCGCACCAGGGGGAACACCTCTCCGCCGAATGGCAATGACGGTAAACAGACGGGGGTCATCCCAGTCCTTGACGTGCTTGCCCGCTACGAGGGCCTTGATCTTGCGCTTGCTTGTGATCGTGCCTTCGAGGTTGAGGCGACCGAACTCGTACTGTCGTGGCTTGTACACGTCGACGGCGTCACAGAGCCACTCGTAGCTCTCACGCGAGAGGATGAACTCGGTGGTGCACAGAGAGTGAGAGATGTTCTCAAAGGAATCGACCAAGCAGTGTGTGAAGTCGTAGGTAGGATAGATCTTCCAGGTGTCTCCTGTCCGGTGGTGCGGCGTGTCGAGCACTCGGTAGGCAATCATGTCCCACATCTGGGGATTGCCCGATCCCAAGATGTCCTGCTTCATCCTCAATGTGACTGTGCCCTTCTTGTACTTGCCGTTCTTCATGTCCTCAAACTCCTTCAAGGATTCCTCGATGGGCCGGTCGCGCCATCTGCTGGGCTTCCGAGGACCACGGTCCTTGCCTCCTCTCTCCTCGAAGATCTCCTCAGGTGTCGAGTGGTCCACGTATGCCTTGCCCTTTTGGATGAGCCGGACGGCCAGCTCATACAATTGCTGAAAGTAGTCACTGGAATAGGTTATCCTCCACGGCTCGTAGCCCAGCCACCTGACAGTTTGCAGAATGCTGTCAAAGTAGACGCCCTCCTCTGCCTCGGGATTGGTGTCGTCGAAACGCAAGTAGCACAGACCCTTGTGATACTTTGCGAACCCAAAGTCAATCGCAATGGCCTTGGTATGTCCAATGTGCAAGAAGCCATTTGGCTCAGGGGGGAATCGGGTAAAGACGCGACCTTTTGTTGCGTCCAAGTGCCACTGCTTGAGCGATGGGTCGACCTGAGGGTTCTCTCCTGGAGCATGAAGTTTGGAGAGGAAGCCCTCTTTGAACATTGCGTCTGGGTCAATCTCCGCGCTAGCGTCCGACTTTGATGCTGCGGCCTCCTGATGAGGACAACCATCGTCACACAGGGGAGTGTATCACGAACTAAGTCAGCACCAGGCAAGGCGGCTGATGACGCCGCAACAAATCAAGCTCACCTTTGCCGGCTTTGCTTTCGCAGCCTTGGCAGGAGCACTGCCGCTCGCGCCAGGAGTCTCGCTGCCCTTCGGCCACACCTTGTTCAGCTGCGCCTCTGCAGCATTCTTGATGTCCAAGCTACTAGCCCAGCGCAGCTCCGGCAGGCCTCTCAGGGCCCCCAGGATGGTGCCGATGTTGGGCTTGCCCTTGGCCTCAAGGTCGCTCTTGTGAGCCTCGACGTAACTTGCGGCGATGCTCTGGACTTGCTCGGGCGTGACAACCACTCCCACGCCACAAGCCTCGTCGAATGTCTTTTCATCGACCGCCTTGTCTCCGAGAGCGGCCAAGGACTTGATGGCAGTCTTGACGCGGTCATCGTTGTCCAAGTCGCCCTTGACGACCTTTGCGACGAGGAAATCCTTCTTGTCCTCTGCGAGGTTGCCGCACTGGGTCACTGCGTTGACGACGAGCTGACCGCGCTTTGCATCAATGTCCTTCTCCGCAAGGCTGTACTTGGCGATGGCCGCTTCGATAGCAGATACATGCTTTACGTTTCTGCTCGTCTCAGCAGCCTTGGGGCCAGTGTACGAGATCTTGGAGAAGAGGTCGATGATCCGCGCGACCTCGGGGTCGTTCAAGTCGACCTTGGGAGGCATCTGGGCGTGATTAGGCGGGAGAGGCAGGGAAGGGGGCACCGGCTGTGATTTATTGATAGGGAGTTTTGTACTGGTGCAGAAAGGACGGAACGTGCTGTGAATCTTCCCCTGTCCTAATTAAGCGCACAGGAGGAGAACAATAGGCCAGACGGTGAGCGAGTGGCTGAGGCGGGCAAGTCGACGAGAGTGTGATCCGATGACTCGAATGGGCGGGCGATATCGACGAAGCGTCTTTCCGAGCGGAGCTGGGATCAATGAGGGAGATAGGCTGGGAGTCCCGCCTTGCCTTGTCGGGGCTAAATGGTTGGTGTTGGACTTTTGGCTCTGGCCCAACCGCCGCGCCTGGCGCATCTTCTCGCCCACACGCGCTCCGCCGTCGGCCGATAGCCAGGTAGGTGGGCAGGTGGCGACTGACTCGCGCCAAATCCCTTATGCCGGCGAACAAGGGGATATGAGGGCGGCATACAAGGACACCACTAAAGCAATCGAAACTCAGGAATGATCGCTGCATACACATCGGAAAAGTCTCGAAACAAGGCCATTGAACAAAGTCTGTGCGATTGATCGGCCTGCGCGGTCCCAGTGTACAGGTATGAAGATCGAGGGTCGGACCGCTTCGTGAGAAGATCCTTCATCCCAAAGTGACCCGTTGCGCAAGCCGACTTCCTCTTTCCCTCATCTCTCTCGATGGATCCCGATTTGCGTCTAGACCGCCGCCCCGCCTAACGTTCACCACTGCAGCTTGGCACCGAGCGGTCCCGACTCCCACAGCTTTGCAACGTCGTCGGAAAGACCACCTCAGCGCCCTGATCTCTTGAGAGACAAGCCTTGCCCCACTGTCCGAGCGTTGAAGCTAGTTCATACATCGCCAAGGGCAGCGGCTGGACCTAGCGTCCGTAAGCACTGCTGCTATCCGTCGATGGGTTCCGCGAATGCTTCGGCGAAGTCGGAGAGACAGCTTCCGCCAGCTTCTCGAATGAGCTCTCGTCCACGCCTTCCTCTCCCGCAAGAGCTTCACGAATCATGTTAACCGTACTCTCCAGGGACCTCCTCCTGTTCGATGGCGAGCTCGTTGCCGTCGTTCCCAACGAGCTGTTGCGACTGTGACCGCGGCGGTGGCCGCGCGATGGCGGCGGTCCACTGACGCTGCCATTCGGAGATGTTGCCGAAGTAGAACCATCGGGACTGCTGGGAGGCATCATACCCGAGCTGGCCGGCGAAGCTGGCGTGGCAGGCGTCGAGTCAGACCCACGGCTCTCGTCAAGAGAGGAGGAGACGCGGCCCTCCAGGCTGGCTAGGCTAGCCTCGTCTGCATCAATGAGGTCCGGCGGCAGCTGCAGAGAGACAATGGTGAAAAAATGTCAGCAACGAATGCCAAGAGCTTCCAAGCGGCACCACACTATCAGCACGCTGCATGCCACTCACCCTCTCGTTCTCAATGTCCACCTTCCTGGCGTCATCGAAATTGCTGATAGCCTCCTTGATGCCCTCTGAGCCCGAAGCCAGGCTTCCGTATGGAAGCTTTCCGGTTGGCGATGCCGACTTGAGTTCGGACACCCGCTCGGCCTCTTCTCGGAGCAGGGCGAACACTCTGCTCATCCTGCCCACGGCGAGAATCTTCTGCTTGACTACTGCGCGGCGCTCCAGTGAGCCATCCTCGCCAGCCACGACTTCTTCCGCTGCTGCTGGCTCATCGGCCTCCAGTGCCTCTTCCTCCTCTTCTTCGTCCAGTTCCTCTTTGCTGCAGACGTTCAAGATCGAGATCAACATGTCCGTGACTGAGTTGGAGCGGGGTCGGGGTAAGCAGAAGTCAGCACACCAGCATACAAGCATCGGCCGGCTTGTGGGGCGCCTGTAGGCATTCATGACTTACTCTTCTCTCCAACGAAAGGCAGACTCCAGGTGAAGACGTCCATGAAGTTCGGGAGCCAATATGGATGCGGGGTGCAGTTGAACTGCCGGATGTTCATCACGTTGTTCTCGTACTTGAGAACCGCTGCCTTGTTGTTGTACACATCCAGGTAGTTTGGCGCTGAGAAGATGGTCATAACTGAAGGGAATCCCGTCGTCTTGGTTTTGCGGTACATACGATATCTGCGGGGAGAAGAGAACGGGCATTGTTGTGTTAGTCGAGGTCGCTTGTCAGAGCCATACCGCCACGGCGGCATCGAATGCCCTTCTTCGAAGGCACGTACCCTGCGTCCTGTGCCTCGTGAGCTCTAATGATGGAGAGAAGATTATTCCGCTCCAGGAATTGACAAGCTGCTTGATACGTAAAGAAGTACGAGCAGCCCCGAACGTGATTGTGGACAAAAGCCTCCGACGTCTTCTCAGTGCCAAAGTCCTCGAGAGGGTCTGCCCACAAGACATCGCACATGAGCCCGTGTGTCGGTGGTTCTCGGAAACGGTTGATCTGTGGAGTTGATGCGGGGCAGCAGGAAACGGCAGCGAGCGTGAGTATCCCGCAATCCTCACTCTCTCCTCGCCGACTGCAGACTCACACTCCGTAGATCATCCAACGTCTGGAGCTCTGGAGAGAGACCGCCGTGAATGCAGAGGAACTGCTTGTTCATGACGGCGGCGAGGGGCAGAGTGCAGAAGGACTCCATGCACTCGTCGTAGATCTGCTCCGAATACTTGTGTTTGCCTGGAAGAAAAGCATACAGCCAACGGAGTGCAGTGTGAGTGACTGTCTCTACAGCGAGCAGGCAAGCAAGCTTTCACGGGAATGCTCACATTCCAGTTTGAAGGTAAAGTAGTCTGTCAAGTGACGGCACTCATGGTTGCCCCGAAGCAAGAACAGCGTGTCTGGGTACCAGATCTTCAATGCCCAGAGATAGAGGACGCACTGCAAAGGGTGGTGACGTATGCCAAGTTGACGTATGTGTCAGCTGTGCCACAAAGGCTTCTGGTGCCACCGCAAGCATGTATGCACATACCTCGATGGAGAAGTAGCCCCTGTCCACATAGTCGCCCAGGAAAAGGTATCTTGTCTCTGCCGGGTTACCGCCCACCTCGAAGAGCTTCATCAAGTCGAACTGCAGTGAGACGGCGGAGCAAGGAGTGTGGCAGCATAGCGGCGTTCAGTTTGTGATGCCTGACGCGAGCGGCAGAGGTGCTTGCGTTACTCACGTATTGGCCGTGAATGTCGCCACACACGGTGATTGGAGCGTCAACTTCAAGCACGTTTGGCTCGCTGCGAAGGATCTCGGTAGCTCTCCTGATGATGAACAGTGCCTGGTCATCGGTGAGCCTTCCCTCGCGGTAGAAGTGGTTCTTGAGGAATGCAATGTCTGGCTTGGTCGGGTCTGCATCGGACCAGAATTCCTCGTCCGTGGGCTTCCTGAAAGCGGGCGCCTGTACATCCTTGACGACACGCTCTTGAGTGGACACAGTGGTGCCATCATCTTGTACGTGAATGGTAAAATCGATCTCGGGAGGTGCAGACTTGTTCTTGATTGACGACAGGGCGTTCTGGTAGATTTGTTGCTTTTGCGAAGCCATGGCGGGCGATGGCTGTAGCGGAGCGGGGGTGACGAGAGGGGCAGAGAGTGAAGAGGCAAAATGGAAAGCTGACTAGCTTCGAGGAGGAACGTATGCTCCGCGTTAAAGCAGCCTGTGTCCCGAGAGAGCGCAGGTGGCGCTAGTCAAGGGCCAAGGGGCAAAGAAGGCGCCGGCGCGACGGAATGAAGACGCCTGAAGAGCTCGTTGCTCTGCAGGTGAGAGAAGATACCGAGCGAGTTTGAGTGACCGGAGATGCGGTCGAAAACGTCGGGTTTTCGTTGGCAAGCGGGGCTTCGTTGACGACGTCGGCCTCAAGTGGTTAGATTGGCAGCTCCCAGAGCGCTCAGAGGCTAGGTTAGAAGTACGAGTGCTTGAGCCTGGCGTGTCAAGGCCAATGAACAAGCCGCGCGGGAAGATGAAGGAGGTGGCGTGCCGGCTCGGAGTTGAGGAGAGGCGAGGAGGGCGGGCCGCTATTGAAATGCGAAAGTGTTGGTGTAAGTCAGTGGCGCTATCGGCGCTGTGAATGTGGTTGGGGGGCGAGAAGAAGAACAAGGACGACGGTGGCGGTGGCGGTGGTAATGGTTGCTCCTCTGAAGTCAGGGAGTCGCAGTGAAGAATGGTGGTGGGAAGCTTGCTTGCCGTCGTCGTCCCGGTCGTCTGCGAGTGGCCCTCGTCGTCGTCGTACGTCTTCGTCTGTCTGTCTGTTGCCGCTGCTGCCGCCGCTGCTGCTGCTGCTGCTGTCGCGGGTCGGGTCTTGTCAAATCGACCAACAGTCGGGAGCTCGTCGTCGCCTTCGCTTTCTCTGCCCCTGTGGGCAAGCTTGTGTTCTGCGTGCGTGTGCGTGTGCGTACTTACTTATGCGCGTGTGTGAGTGTGCGTTGGGCGGGGCAGGGCAGGGCAGCTGTGTTGTTAATACTGCTGGTGCTGGTAATGCTGTCCATCACTCTTGCTGCCTTGCCGCCCTTGGTGCTGGTGCTTGGTGCTCTTGCTCCTTTCGCTTTGTCCGTCCGTCGTCCCGACGGCCAATTGCCAATTGGGTTCGGTCCACTCGGTTCACAAGGCACACCTGGTGTCAGTGTTACCAGGCATGAGGCCAGTCGTCTCAGTCATCCCTCGGCGGGGCGGCGGGGCCAACAGCTGCTGCTTCCCAATCCGTGTGACGCAGCCGGACGCAGGCTCAGGCGAAGCGCCAGCCCAGCCACAGCCAGGGCCAGGCCAGCCAGCCACGCCCAGTGCGAAACGCGCACTAGGACGCGCGTCCAAACGCCAGACGACAACGACACCGACACACAACTCAACGAACACACACGCAGCACGCAGCACGCAGCACGCCGCACGCGCACGCCCCGCCTCGCCGCTGGCAGTCATCGACTCGACTCGACTAATTTCAGTTCCAGGCGGCGGCGGCGGCGGCGGCAGCAGCAGCAGCAGCAGCAGCGTGGGTGGCTCCCAGGTTCAGGTCAGCGACGCCACCACCCTCGCTCGGGGTAGCGCCCTGACCCGAGATCTGGCTGCTACTTGCCACCACAGCGACTCTCAAGGCGACGAAAAAAGGGTTCTCGAAAATGCTGCGCTTGGCCTTAGGCTTTGTCACCACCCTCTCCAGATCGTAACGCCGGCTGGCTGGCGTGCGGGCGAGCGACGCGCTGCACGGAGAAAACGCGAAGCAAGGGGGCGCTGGGGGAAGGGGTTCGGCGTCGGCGTCTAGTGTTGTATTGTATTGCACCTCACGCTGCGCTGAGTGGGCGTGGGGAACACGGGGAATGCCCGTCTGTCTTTGAGAGGGATCTGAAACGGAAGCCAAGACCATATGGAATGGGCAACTCGCTGAATCGGATAAGATCGCTCGCAGGCTGAGGAGGAAGGGAGAGGCCGTGTGCAGCATGCGACGACAGGCGAGCCAGGGTCCAGCCACGCTTCATAAGCACACACGAATGCATCAGGCAATGTATTGTATTGATAGTCATCGAAACACGTGAGAGGGTATGGAATCTGCTGGAAGCGCAGCATTCATGGAAAGCCAGTCCTGCGGCCAAAAATTGCCAATTCACGAACCCATAGATCCGAGCACCTTGACCGCCAAACCTTTCTGCGAGCACACAAGAGGGCGGAAGGGACGCGTTGAGTGTAAGCACGCTTGTTGCGAGGACATGCTGTGATACCGTGGTGAGCTTTGACCGGCCGGCACGCCCCGTACTCACCAGGACCTCTGCTCGCTGCCCAGCATTCAAGCTCATGAACACTTGTCCTACGCTCTTGCCCTTTGCGTCCCGGATCGCCCCCAGTCGATTGCCAATGACAGCGCCGCCGACGGCGCCAGGTAGATTGGCAACGATGAAGCCCAGACCTGCTCCTGATGCGGAGCCGATCCACTGCGGGGGCAAGGAAGTGGTTAAAGGACTCACGTCAGCGATGACACGCAACGGCACCCTGTCCAACCAGCTGCTCACCTTCCAGATGGGTGCCACGCGATGCACTTCAGGCCTGAGCATCTCCTCGAACACATCTGCAAATACGCCCGTAGCCTGCGGCTGCCCGCCTTGTTGGGCTCCGCCTCCCCCGCCTGCGCTGGATCCTGCAGCTGCACCGGCGCCCGAAAAGAAGCTGCTGAAGAAGCTCGCGCTTGACGTCTGCTCCTTTTCTTCCTCGCCATCTGTAAAGGCGTGCGAGCCTCGCGAGGCGCGAAGAGAATCGTACTCGGCACGTCGCTCTGCGTTGCTCAGGACGTAGTCTGCCAGAGGTGACGAGGGCCGGACAGTCAAACGTCAGCAGGCACGCACAAGTCGACACCTGGTGTAGTGCCGTGCTCGCCCCCCTCCTCACGCCGCGCCTACTCACAAGCATCCGCCAGACTCTGAAACTTTGTCGTCAACCGCTGCTTCTCCTCTGCCGAGGCATTGGGGAAGCGGTCGGGATGGCAAGAAAGCGAGGCACGCTTGTATGCCTCGCGCACCTCTTGCGAGGTGGCTGATGGCGCAACGCCTAGGAGGCCGTAGTAGTCGGGAAGGGGAGAGGACATGGGAAGTTGCCTGCAAGGATGGGGGGTTTGTGTCCGTGATGGGCAAGGCGGAGCAGCGGATGGATGGGAGTCTAAGTTCTTATCGCGAAGGTGAGGGATGAGAAGGGGAGAAACCAAATGAATTTTCGAGCAGAAAATTACTGTCCCGCTATCCGTCCGTGAATGAGCAGCGAGCAGGCGAGGAGCAGTGCAATTCAATACGTCGAGGTGCATGTGGAGTAGTCCGTTGCTGCTTGCTGCACTGCAGCACACACACAGGCAGGCCGCCTCCGCGCGTACTTTCCGCGCATGACACCGCCCGCCCTTGGGACTCGACTCCCACATGGGTTCCACGTTGGTCAAGGCAAGACGCCGATGGCGCTCAAGAGGCGCTCGTCCTGAAACACACAGAGCGAACCACCAGAGACGTGATGACGGAACTGCAAATGAGCGTGAATTCTATAGCATAGCCGAGAGCGTCTGATGAGGTACAGGATTCATTCGTCTGAGATGAACGGCACCTGCTCCGGGGACCGAATTTCCCCCCACAACCAGCCCCGCTAATCCAGCGCTTCCGACTCCACACCATTGACCTCTTTCTCCTGATATCGCTGCGAGTTATATGAGCCCATGGGTATATGCACCTCTGCATCGTTCTTGAAAAAGTCGCTCGTCTTGAGGGGACGTGTCTGCAGCTTGGCGCCTTGCCCATCAACCGACGATGGTTCCACCACCAGTCCATTTGGCGGCAGAGATCCAGGCGTGACTGGCGTACTGCTCCCGCTGTTGGAGAGGTTCTGACTCCGCACCCTGCGCATGCTCTCCCGGCCCTGCTCGCTGCGAAGGTATTCCCGCACGGGAATCATGGCTGCGTTCCTGCAGAGCTCCTTGAGATCCGAGCCGCTGAGTCCTGCGGACTTGCGCACAATGTCTGACAGCTTGAATTCCTTTGGGTCTGTCCGCGTGTCCTTGAGCATGATGCGCAGGATCTTTTCCCGCTGCGTTGCATCTGGCAAAGTCACTGGGTAGCGCTTGGGCATTCTTCTCAGAATTGCGGCGTCGATGTCATTGGGCCGATTGGTAGCGCCAAGGATCATGATCCGATCCGTAGACGATGTCAAGCCGTCCCAAAGGCTGCCGCGCAAGAGGGAGAGGGGCAGGCATATTGTCAAGTCAGCAGTCCATACCAAGTACGGACGCGTCTTCTGCAGGGCTCAGCCGCACCACTCACGTCATAAACTCTGCCTTCATCATACCAGTCACCTCGTGGTCGCCACCACTCCGTTCCCTCATGAAACTATCAATCTCGTCGATGAAGATGATCGCCGGCTGCAGCTTCTGCGCGAGACTAAAGAGACCCGCAACGAGCTTATTCGACTCTCCGAACCACTTGTTCGTGAGCGTCGAGACGTGCATGTTGATGAAGGTTGCGCCCGACTCCCTTGCCAGGGCCTTTGCAAGCATCGTCTTGCCGGTCCCAGGGGGCCCATAGAGCAGTACGCCCTTGGGTGCGCCGAGGAGAGATCCTCCACTGCCCTTGCTTCCGCTGTTGAAGAGCTCGGGATAGCACAGTGGGGCAATGACGCTTTCTTGGAGTGAGGAGATGATCGGCTCCAATCCGCCAATGGAGTCAAAGTCGACTTCAATTTGTCCCGGCAAGATCAGCTCGGTGGCGATTTGTTCTTGTGAATTGCAAGTCAAAAGGGGGAATGAGATAACGTACAAAAAGGATGTGGATGATGTCAATTATTGAAACACCAGCATACAGAAGCATCAGCCCGCGGCGAACCCGGAAAGAGAAAGGCCTGGCTGACTCCTCGAACTCACCCTCATATTCATTGAGATTTAACCGCAGGTCTACCTTGCCAAGCTTGCTCAGCTTCTCATCGCTCTGCTTTTTTGCATCGAGTCGCTTCTGCCGATTCGGGTCCATCGAAGACATGATGTACTGACGAGGGGAGACGAGAGATTCGAGGTACAGAGAGGTGACAGTCAGGATACATCATAAAGCACTCAGAGCGCATCGATTTGCAAGACTCACCTTGAAAGCATAGTAGAATGCGACTTGGCTCACAGCAAAGACGGCCACGTCGGTGACCATCTTCCGTGTCACCTCCTTCATCTTTGATACTGGAGCGAGGAGGCTGGATGCGAGGATTGGATCCAAGGGGCGAACAGCGAAGAGGAAAGATGCGCTCGAGGAAGACGTGCGGGCAAGGGTGGGAGATGCCAGGAGAGCGCCGATGTGAATGGTTTTGACGGAATCGTTGGTACGTGTAAAGAAATGAAAGCTGCATTGCCGCCTCGACGGACGCCCCTTGTCCGACTTCCGAGACGAAGCTCTTCTGCCTCCTCCCCCGGCTTTGGGCATTATCGCCCCGAGCCGACGGCTCTTGAAAGGCGGGGGGCGGGTAAGGCATCCATGCCACGCGCCTGGCTGTGCGGGCAGTGCCGCGGCTCATCAGGCGGCAGCTACACGCCACACGCCACACGTCGGTATTTGGCGTGTTGGTCTCCTGAGTGGGTGCCCGCTTGACTGCGCGCGGAGACCCTCCACCACCAGCACAAGCCACACATCTTCGCGCATTAGAGCTTCTTGGCAGCAGGTATTACCCCCTACAATCCTGCAGATACCATCACCCGGAGCCTAGAAGACAGCTTTTCTGACCGGACGTCACGCGTGTCAAGGGCGACAACAGTCCCTTCGACCGCCTCCAACACGTCGTCGCGGTACGCGCATACACGCAACCTCAACCTTCTTTCCCTCTGATCAGCGACAATGGGTACGTCGCGGCCCTTTGAGCTGCAAGTCGGTGATTCAAGCTGACCTTTCTATAAGATTGCCGCCTCCATCTTCATTCCCAAAGATGCACATATTCAAAAGGCGCTCCTTGACCGCGTCTACGACAAGCGCAAGGCTGCCACCCTTGACCTCGAGAAGTGGGCATCCCGGTGGCCATCCATGGATCGCGATTCGCCCCCTTCGCTGACTCAACTGCGCTGCACCATTCTTCTCGACTCCTACCCTGCTACACAGGCAAGTCCGAGAAGCGCTGGCAAAGGGCGATCGGGCTAGAGTCAACCTCATCATTCAGCAGCTGTGCACGCTCTTGTCCTCTTCGCCCCAAAATGTTAATGCTCGCAATGGCGGTCTCATTGGACTGGCTGGCATCTCCATCGCGCTTGGCATGGATATTGCACCCTATCTCGAGCAGATAGTCCCACCCGTACTGGCATGCTTCACAGACCCAGACAGCAAGATCAGGTGAGCAGCCTGCCTACCGTTTCCGAGCGCATACCTGGCAAAGGGAGCCGCTGTTGACCACGCATCACGACATACTACCTCTGCTCCGAACAGATACTTTGCTTGCGAGAGCTTCTACAACATCACAAAGGTCTGCAAGGGCGAGATTCTCATCTACTTCAACGAAATCTTCGATGCCCTGTCCAAGTTGGCTGCAGACTCCGAGGTATCCGTCAAGAATGGCGCAGAGCTCCTCGATCGCCTCCTCAAGGACATCGTCTGCGAGACTGCGCCCCAATACGTCTCTCACTATCAGGATATCCCTCACATCCGCTCGAGACAGGATGCTGCAGCCGGTAACGTTGGCGGTACTGCTGAGCTGGATGTGGCGCGAGAAAAAGCACATCCCTCGAGTCTGCAGGGCCAACGGCAAGACGAGGATGAGGAGCTCAGTGCTGCCAACCGTACCTTCTCCCTTGCCCGCTTCGTACCCCTGCTGTCCGAGCGCATGTACGTGCTCTCTCCCTTTACGAGGAATTACCTGGTGAGCTGGATCACGGTACTCGATTCTGTGCCGGACCTAGAGCTTGTCAGCTTCCTGCCGGCCTTTCTGGATGGGCTGCTCAAGTACCTCAGTGACCCAAACACGGACGTCAGGCTGGCCACTGCCAATGTACTGGCCGAGTTCCTCCGCGAAATCAAGGAGGCGTCCGAGGCCTCGGCGGCGAGAGAGGAGCTCGAGAGGCGGAGAGGGGCAAAGTCAGCACAAGGCATGTCTACTGCATCCCAAGATGAGAACCCCGAGACGGATGAGGCACGCAGTGAACTGTCTGCCGCAGCACAAGAGGAAGATCCTGATCTTGCCCAGGGCGACGACTACGAAGAAATCTGGGTGCCCGGCAGGGAGGTCAGGATCGACTATGCAGCCATCATGGAGATCCTCATCAATCACATCGCATACCCGGACGAAGAAATCCAAGCAACGACGCTACAATGGATCGCCGAGCTGCTCCTCGTCGTCAAAGACGTCGTGGTTCCCTTTACGCCACGCTTGATTCCGGCTACTCTGCCGAACCTGGCCCACCATAGCCCTGCGATTCAAGCAGCCGCAAACGAGACCAACTTCAACCTGTACCAGGTCATCCAAGACCTGCCAGCACCCATAGCGCCCGGCCCGAGACCGCCGACTGCCGCTTCCTCTAATGACAGCAGAAACGCGAGATCTGCTGCTGGACCCTCGCAACCCAAAGCACCGGCGCCGGTGGCTTCACCTCCGACCTCTCCGAGTCTACCTGCAGCGCCTGACGTCTTTGGCGAATTGCAGGCTCTTGGTGACCAGCCGCCGCTGTCTGACCCGTTTGATTACCAATCGGCAGTCAACATGCTAGCCTTGCAGCTTCTTGATCAGCACGAGGAGACTCGCGTCACTGCACTGGAGTGGCTCATCATGCTGCATCAAAAGGCACCGCAGCGGATATTGACAATGCATGATGGGACATTCCCGGCCTTGCTCAAGACCCTCTCTGACCCGTCTGAAGAGGTCATTCGGTGCGACCTTCGCCTTTTGGCGCAGATTAGCAGCGCATCCGAAGACACCTACTTCTCCTCCTTCATGGCAAACCTCCTCAGTCTCTTCAGTACCGACCGCCGGCTTCTAGAGTCGCGCGGCAGTCTCATCATTCGGCAACTCTGTGCGTCGTTGCACACGGAAAGGATCTTCCGAACCCTCTCGGAGCTCCTGGAAAAGGACGAAGATCTGGAGTTTGCCAGCATCATGGTGCAGAACTTGAATGTGATTCTCATCACTTCACCCGAGCTAGCCGACTTCCGGAGACGCCTCAAGAACATCGAGTCAAAGGACGGCCAGCAGCTATTTGCAAGTCTATACCGATCGTGGTGTCACAATGCCGTGGCGACGTTTAGCCTGTGCCTCCTGGCCCAGGCCTACGAACACGCAAGCAACCTCTTGCAAATCTTTGCCGACTTGGAAATCACCGTGGCGATGCTGATACAGATTGACAAGCTCGTCCAACTGCTCGAGTCGCCAATCTTTACATCGCTGCGCCTCCAGCTGCTCGACCCAGACAAGAATCCATTCCTGCTCAAGGCCTTGTACGGGCTGCTGATGCTCCTGCCGCAAAGCTCTGCCTTTGCGACACTCCGCAACCGTCTTTCTGCGGTCTCCAGTATGACTTCTGGGCCGCGCTCTACCTATGCTCAGACTGCGCGCAGCAAGATTAGCCGCGACGAGGTCAAGTGGGGAGAGCTGCTGACGCACTTTCGGCAGATCCAAAGTCGGCACGAACGCTCTCGGCGGTCGGCAGGTTCAACGGCACACGATCCCCTCGTCCCGGGCATGGCATCCACTGGAAGCTCGGGGAACGTGCGAAAGGGTAGTGTTGCAAGTACACGCAACATCTCTCCCACGGCGACGGGAGGTGCACGCAATGCCTCGTCCTCCAATGCGGCACAGCGTCGCATCGGCACAGGCGCGCGCCTAGGTGGCAGTGGCGTTTCGACGCCTGCGGGCGGTCGTACCGGCGCGAATGGGGGTGTGTCAGCAATGCAGTCGCCCTCGGCAAGCACAAGCAAAGTGACGAGTCCTTCCTTCTTTGGACTTCAGCTGACCGGTGGAGGCAGTGGCGGTGGCTCTGCAGCACCGACGGGGCGTTCCTCTCCGCCCATTTCGGGGCGGGCCAAACAAGCGGCTGGGTCGAGCCGCATCGCCAGTGGAAAGGGCAGGTGAAGCGGCTTCTATCGAACAGCATGGTAGGATGTAGGTACGGACCTTTCTTTTCTATGGTTCTTGTTTGTTTTCCCACTATCCGATTGTATTCTCTTATTGATATCAATGCAGGCAATTATAATTCGCGTACGCAACGAATCCGAGTAGGGCCGCGGCAAAACCTCGGCGTGGAACAATTTTGTCGACTCGATTCAGGCTGCGTTTGGAGCTTCTTCGCGTTCAGGCTACGACTTCATCACCGAGTCCTTCACCCGCAGACATTCTTCGAAGAGCCTCAGCCTAGACTCCACACTTCCGCCGCTTCAGCGTCAACTCATAACAATGGCCGACTCACTAGAGGAGAACTACGTCCTCGCCTCAGACGACGAAGGCGCGCGACGGCTCTCGCCTGCGCCCGCATCGGGCCCATCCACATCCAGCGCGAGCGCGAGCAAACCCAACAAGAAGCGTCCCCACCCTTCAGGCGCAGGCGGGGCCGACGAAGACGGCGCCTCCGACTCTGACTCTGCGTCCCCTCCTGGTCCTCCGGACAGCACCACCGCTATGAACCTCGCTGCGGGTGGGTCCACCTCTGCGCAAAAAGCGCGGCGGAAGGCCCGTCAAAAAGCGCGGAAAGCCCGTCTTGCCATTGTTCGTGCAGAGGAAGAAGCCGAACGGCCGAACATTGCGATGAGCCCCCCAGAGGTACAGGCCGACTGGCTGCGCAAGGAGATGGCCAAGTGTAGAGCTTGGAAGGGGCTGAGTCAGCTCGAGGTGGATGAGGTTGCGGTGAAGCAGGGGTGGCTTCCGGATACGACTTCGTGGGCGAGGGAGAGGGGAACAGGCGAGGGCGCGAGGGAGAGGGAGAGGGAGATCAAGGACCTGCCGGACTTTATACGCGAGTTTGTCAAGGACTTGCCACAGGTACAGGACGCACTAGAGGAAAAGGGAGCACCGGCCGTACTGGTCCTGACGAATAATGCGCTTCGGGCGTCGCACATCGCTAGGGAACTGCGGGCGCTGCTTCGCGCACGGGACCGTGCCGAGGGCGGCGAGGGAGAACAAGGCAAGGGAAAGACCAAGGGCAAGAACGGGCGCAAGAAGGTCAAGACGGATCACTCCGACGCCGGCGGGGACGGGGAGGGCGAGGCAGTCGCCGCCGCAAAGGACGCGGCGCCGCCCTCGCTGCACATTGCGAAGCTCTTCTCCCGCCATTTCAGCCCAGCGGAACAAGTGGCCTTTCTGGGATCGCACCGCGTACTCGCTGCGGCGGGTACGCCACAGAGGATTGCGCTCCTCCTCGAGAGGGGGGCACTCAAGCTCGATGCGCTGCGGGCGGTCGTGCTCGACGCAGGTTGGAGGGATGAGAAGACGCGGAATATGTTGGATGATGAGGGCGGGAGAGAGGGTTGGATGGCAGTCTGGAATGCGATCAGGGAGGGCAAGGGGCTCAACGGCGGGGCGGCGAGTAAGGGCAAGGAGGGGTTCAAGGTGATCCTCTTCTGATGCGCGCGCCAGCACTAGGTCACAGCTACTCGGGGTGAGTTACATATTTTTTGAATTCACAGTGGCATTTATGCACCGGGCCCCACTGCCCCAGATTTCCTGAACGAAGCGATGTCCTGGTTTGAAAACCCTAGCTCTGATAGCACTTCGGAAGAGTGTTGTCCTAGTACGGGCGGTGGTCTCGTGAGCTGGCGAGAGCGTGGTGGGCAAGGTTCAGCGGGTGGTACATGGTCAGCACATATACACCAGATCGCTGCGTCAGAACATCGTGTCTCGCCGCGGACACTCGACACTCACGGGCATCCGTCCCTCTCCATATCGAATGGCAGGACTAGTCACTTTGAGCTTACCGATGCGCGGGTGGTCCATCTCTGTGACGACGCCCCTCGCCACGGCCTGGGGATGCTCGAATGTCTGCTGGATATTGCGAATGGGTGCAATAGGGAGCTTGCCGTCGAGCTTGCCCAGCCAGTGCTCCGAGGGCTGAGACTGGAAGATGCTAGAGAGAAGCGGGATGAGGACGTCCCTATGGGCGACGCGGTCCCCGTTCGTGGCGTAGTCGGGGGATTGGGCGATATCCGGGCGCGCCATGGCCTCGGCGAGGATCTTGAACTGGCGGTCGTTGCCGGCGCCAATCATGAGGTAGGAGTCTTTCGTCGGAAAGACCTGGTAGGGCACGATGGAAGGGTGTGCGGTGCCGTGCCGTGCGCCTTCTTTGCCTGCGACGAGATAAGACGAGGCGACGTTGGCAAGGGATGCAATCTGCGACTCAAAGAGCGACGAGTCTATATGCACGCCCTGGCCTGTCTTGGCTCGACCAATGAGCGCAGCCATGATAGCGCCATGAACGTACAGTCCCGTAGTGAGGTCTGTCATCGCCACGCCAATCTTGACGGGCGGGCGGTGTGGCTCGCCCGTGATGTGGAACAGGCCAGCGTCGGCCGCGATGATGACGTCGTAGCCCGGGCTGGAGCTGTAGGGCCCAGTCTGGCCGTAACCAGTCAGACTGGCGTAGATGATATCCGGCTTGATCTGCTTTACCTGCTCGTACCCGAGACCCATCTTGTCGAGCTTGCCAGGGAGATAATTCTCGACGAGGACGTCCGATTCGCGAATGAGCCTGCGAAGGACCTCGGATGCTTGCGGCGCCTTGAGGTCGAGCGTGAGGGAGCGCTTCCCGCGGTTCACAGAGAGGAAGTACGCGGACTCTGCGGGTAAAGTCTGCCACCGCTGACGTTCTTCATCAGGCAGGCCCTGCGGAAAGTCGTCCACCGGAAGAGTCGTCGCGCCCGGCGGGGACCAGGCCCGCGTATCGTCACCGCCGATGGGGTTTTCGACCTTGACGACGTCTGCGCCCAGGTCGGACAGGAGCATGGTGCAGTAGGGTCCCGCCAGGACGCGTGTGAGGTCCAGGATGCGCACGCCCTGCAGCGGCGGCGGGATCGAGGCAGAGGGGGGGAGGGAGTACCATCTCCGCCGTAGAGGAACGCTAGAGGTGAGGCGGGGAGCGCTAGAGGTGAGGCGGAGAGTGGCCCGCGCCGCGGACGTGGTGGCTCTCGAGAGGAGCATCGTTGGGGTTGGGGGCGTGCGAGGGGGAAATCTCGCGTAATGCGGCGCCAAGAGTGTTTGGTAGGTACGCCAACGAGTTTCGTCCAGACGAACGCCGTTGGTCGTCGATACGAGGACCGCAAGGGTTCACTCAGTCGTGGGAACTGGCGCCTCCTGGGAATCAAAGGCCGGTCCACGTCCACCGGCTCAAAAGTTGTTGCTCCGCCCAGGCGTGGCGTCCAAAGGTGGGGTCCCGCGGCTTCTCCCCCGCTTTAGCCGGGCCGGGCCGAGCGTGGGTTGGTGTGCTGTGTGTTGAAGTGGAGTCGTCGTTGATCAACGCGCCGCGCCAAATGCCAGGCCAAGGCAGGGGTGCAGGAGCAGAGGGGGCATCGGCGACAAACAAGGAGCAACGCAGGGCTTCGCAGGGCACCACACAGCGGACTCGAGGGAGATTAGGTTCGGCCAAAGGGATCGTTGGATGATGAACGTCTTGTCCGGGGCTCAAGGCGGCGGGGCGGCGCAACGTGCAACGTGCAAACAACTTCGCCAGCCCAGCGTTGTTCGTTGTCCAAACGGCCCTCAGTCAGCTTATGCCTCAAAGGCCTCATCTCCCATCTTCCCCCTTTCACTTCCATACCCGTCTCTGCCATCTTTCTTCTCCTCTTCATTCCTCCCTCTTCGGCATAAACACTCCTCGCCACTCGAATCCCCTCACCGCCTCGATAGACGTTCGCTCCCACGGCATGGCATCCTTTGTCACTGCCATCCCCGCCGTCGTTGGCAGATCCGTCCTCAGTCCCCTCAACGTACTCCCAAAGAGCTTCGTCAATACCCACATTGCTTACGGCCAGCCCGAAGCAGCAGACTCGGCCACGCAGCCTGGCCCCCCTTCATCTTCAACCCCGCCTCCGTCCCCTCCCCTCTTCACTCAGCAGCCCATCTCCGACCTGGTCAAGGCTACGCCCTCTGTCCATGCCTACTACCCACACCCTCTCTTGCCCCTGGGCTCCTTTCAAACAATCTACTCGGCTTTTGCCAATACCGTAGAGGTAGACGTCGTACACTACAAGCGGCATGTATTCCTCCTACCAGATGGCGGCACCATCGCAGCCGACGTGTCGCCCCCAGAGTGGGATGAGGATCAATCCGGGCAAGGACAGCAGCGCAAGACGGTCGTCCTGAGCCATGGCCTCACAGGAGGCAGTCACGAAAGCTAGTGAGTAGGGCTTGGGGCGTAGGGCGTGGGCGTCGAAGCATACTCGGCAACCCGCTGACCCGACTTGACCCGCCCGCCCGCCTGCCCAGCGTACGCCACGTCATTCCTCCCCTCGTCGCCGCAGGCTACCGCTGCGTAGTCATCAATTTCAGAGGATGCGGTCAGACACCCGTCACTTCTGCACAGATGTACTCTGCTGCCAAGACGGACGACCTCCGCTGCGGCCTCCTCTGGGTCCTCAATCGGTGGAAGGAGACCGAAATTGCCCTCATGGGCTTTTCCCTTGGCGCCAACGTCGTCGGCAAGTACCTGGGCGAGCAAGGCGACGACACACCAGTCAAGGGCGGCGTCATCCTCGCTACCCCCTTTGACCTCAAGATTGGCAGCGACGAGCTTGCTAAGAGCGCACTTTACGACAAGGCCATGGCCGCCAATCTCACCAAGAAGCTTGGCGTGCACTCCCCCACGCTTGGACTCGAGCCTTCGCTGCAAGAACCCCTGCGGAAGCTCCTTGACCCAAAGGGATTCACAGAGCGCAACCCCAACGAAGTCAAGGAGCGCAAGGTCAAAGTCGGGTCCCTGAAGTGGGTCGACGATTCCGCCACGAGGATGATCGGAGGTCACTCCCACCCCTACGGACCCTTTCCCTTTGCTACGGCCGACGATTACTACCGAGCGAATGGCGCCGTCAATGTCATCCACCAAGTCGCTCGACCCCTCTTGCTGCTCAACTCAGACGACGACCCCATTGTCCCCGCGCCGATCTTGGAAAAGACAAAGACCGCCATGGCCAAGAATCCCAATGTAGCATTCGCCATTACGCGCGGCGGCGGCCATCTGGGCTGGTGGAGCGCAAAGGGCATCAGGGGCGCCGTCAAGCCCTCGCGCTGGCTCGGACAGGTCACAAGGGAATGGGTGGACCAGCTCTTTGCTGCTAAGCCTGCCGAGGCCTTTGCCGACTACCGCCAACGCCGGAGCCCCTGGGCTGACGGAGAGGTCAAGACGGTAGATGGAGTTGAGTATGAGCTGTTGAGCGAAGACGAGCTGCTGCCTTTCGAGGTAGAGGAGACGAAACCTCCCAGTGCCAATGGGGACGCGCACACGTCGTCCGCTTCCATCGGGGACCAGCTCAAGGCGGAGCTGCCCGCGCCCGTCGCTGCGACCGTCGACGACGCCGAGCCATCCGTCGTCGCCAATGGCAAGGACGAGTCTGCCGCCACGGCCGCCGCGGAACAGGGCCCGCGCCACGCCTGGCTCAAGACACGGCTCCTAGAGTACAACCTGATCCATCCCAGCCATTCCCCCGAGTGGAAGGGCGTGCAGTATCCCTCTGAGCAAGAGACGCGCAGTGGTACAATGTATATCTCGACGAAGCATCCCCAGATTGGGTACCTCGAGCTTCCGCCCGATAGCCGTGTTGCAGGCTGCGGGGAAGAGTTCCAGGGCGGCAAGTCCATCCCTGGGCAGACGACTAATACCAAGGGGGAGAGACTCGAGGCTGGTGGTGGTGGGAAGAAGAAGAAGGCAAAGGGCTTCAGGGAGGAGGGGACCATTGCCGGGTTGTAATGCCGCGCGCACTAGGAGCAACACAGGATCGCACTACGCCTTCTCACTCTCACGCCTTTCTCGTCGCGGCCATGGACCTTTTCTTAGATGTCACTATTTGATCAAATGTCGCAAATAGACGCTTTACAGTAGACGTCAGTGTTCCCCGAGGAACCTGGTACATTTCACCGAGATCCGAGCCAATCCATTCAACACTGATCATGCCCACGAGCCTCTGAGGCCACGACGGAACCCCGCCGCACCTCAACTCAAGGACAGTAAGTAATCGTAAAGCTCGTGCCCAGCGCCGAGTTCCTATCCGCCGCGTAGTCCGTCGCGCTATTGTACGCCTGGTCCGCAGCGCACGAAGAAGAAGTGCAGGTCACCGTCTGCCCGGCATTGTCCGTCAGGCTCACGGGAACGTTGACTGCGAGGTTGACGTGCGAGAGGTCCCAGCTGATGCGCTCGCCGCCGTATTGAGCGCCGAAGTTTGCGTAGCCGAATTCGGCGACGATGGCGCTGTGTGCAGGGAGCGACGGGCAGGGAGTGGGGTAGTGGGGTGGTGGTCAGTGCCGGTCCCTGCATGCCTTGAGGACCAGGGCGGTGCTTCGCGCGTGGACTCGTAACTCGCGACTCACTTGGAGTTGAGACCACCGTCGGTGCACTCTGTACCACCGACACAGCCGCCCGTAGCGCAGTTGTTGCCTGCGGAGTTGCAGCCTGTTCGCGCCCAGGAGCGTACGCCCGTCTGGAGGGTACCGCGTAAATCGCAAAAGTGCAGTGAGTGAGTAAGTCGGGGAAGAAGTATGCGTTAGTCAGCTTCCTCCTACTCGAATCTCAAAGGCAAGGCAAGGAAAGGGAAAGGTAGTGCCACTCCACTCCGCGATGCGACACGCCGACCCACCTCGGTATCAGCAATGGTATGGCTGTTTGTCCCGCCATTGGCCGCGACGGTACCTCCCCAATGGAAGGTCGAGTCCGGCTGGCCATTGGGCGCGCGCGCAATTGCAGCGAGGATACTGTAGCTGCACTTGTTCTTGTAGTTGAGGGTGAAGGCTTGCGCCGAGGCGGCGGCGAGGGTCAGGCCGAAGAGGAGGGTGAGTGGGCTTTGCATGTTGAAGAGTCAGTTGTCTTGGGCGGTTCTTGAAGTGGCGTGACTTGAATGTTGTGAGGGAATGGGGGACGTTTTGGTGAGGTTTTTCCAGCGTCTTATACCGGGACGCAGCGAGGTGTCAAGGCGCTTCTAGGCGGGGCTGCTCGCTGTGGAGCTTCGATCCTGAAGGAGCGGCCCGTTCTCCTCGCCTGACCATCACGAAGGTCAAAACCGGCGTTCCTGCGCACGATTTTCCGGGCTTTCTCAACGCAGTGCCCGCATGGACGACCTGGTGACCCCATCAGCGGCTCCTTGGGCTCTTTGCACTGTCAGCGCAACTCTCCTACTTTGCACAGCCTTCGTAAGCTCGTCTCCTCACCTTACCCGACAAGAGGTCGCATGACCTGATACGAACTCAATTGCTGACGGTTGCAGCGGTGTCTAGCTGGGTGGGTCACCGGGTACAACCCTACAGTGGCACAGCAATTCCGTGCCTTAATCTCATCTAGACGAGAGTCTCGTATGTCTTGGTCGGCTGATTCCTGTCGGTAAGTAAGCTCACGACGTCGCCGGTCGCCGGGCTTCCATTGCATTGCAAGTGGGAGTCGAGCAGCGCACGAGTTTACCCTCGAGGTAGGACTTCTGTCTGTACCGTTTTCGAGCATATTACATCTTCCGCCGCCGACGAGGGGCCGAGACCGGTTCGTATGGACTGCGCCGGTCTGCTACCCCAATGCACTTGCAGGGACCAACGACCTGAAAGGTGCGCTGAACTTGAACTCAGAGATTCCTTCCCCTGGTCGGAGTCGGTCTGTGTGGATTTTCCCTTGACAGTGGTGGCGACTCTGAGTTACCTCGGTGAGGTGCAGCTCCTACCTACTGACTGGCTGCAAGTATGTATGCGCACGTGCAAAAGACGTGAGGTGGTCGGCATGGAAATGCTAATGCTGCGCATAAGGGGTCCTCCACAGTGAGGTCAGCGGATGTGATCAGAGATTGGTCCCAGTCGACGGACGAGCTTTGACCCTCGGAAGACTAGGCGCCCGGTGAAGCGATGCCTGGCAAGCCGCGGCGACAGCGGCGGCGGCGGCAAACTCTTCAGTGCCGCTCGCAGAAGCCGCAGAGCGGAGCATAAGGCCGTCTTGCAAGCGTATTGGGCTGGCCGGGCGAGACTTGGCAGCGCAAGCTCAAAACTCAGCGGTGTGGGGTGCAGCGGCCCGTCTTCCGTCCGTCGACGGCCTTGTTGGATTCTTGGGCTGCGCCACCTGCGAGTATGTACTCCGACTCTGAGTTTGAGCTCCGCTCGCTGTGTGTGCGCACAGAGCAGCATAGGAAAGGATAGGAGGGTCTAACCCCCCCTCACACCGACGTATGCCGATGCATTCATTCGTGTTGCTCGATGCGCCGATGCGGGCCACTATGGACCTCGGATCTGAGATCTTCTGGTCTCAATATCGTGCCGCTCGCGAACCGACATCTGCGAAGTGGCCGCGGCACGCTCGAAGCGATCGGCCGCTACTGAGAGGTAGAGTACTTCCTTGACGTGAAGTTGCGTCGACGCAGATGAGTGGATGTATGCTCCCCGTACGAGGCGTATTTGCTGCTCCCAGGCGGCTAAGACAGGCAGCTCAATGCCAGCATCATAGATGCACGCAAGCGGAGCTCCGAAGACGGGGATTGAGCTTCCCCGTCGTGGTTGCGGTTGCGGTTGCGGTTGCGGTTGCGGTTGCGGTTGCGTCGGTCATGGTTTGGTACCGCGGTGCGCATTGACCAGGACGAGCATCTGGGCCTGGAGGTGTAGGCGGGTTGACGGGGCTCACCACCTCGCCGTACGTCTACTGCGCAGCGGGGCGGAAAAGGGAGGAGACACAAGCAACGCTTCGGAGTGTCGGCGCTTCTATCGGGGCTTGCTGGCCCTGACACGACCATCTAGATTAAAGTTGGGCGCAAGCTGCAGTGCATACAAGCCACCGTCGTGCTGCTTCTGGGCCTTGACGCGGGCCGATCGGCTGTGACGTTGATGTGGGCATACAATACTGATGTGCGGTTCACGCCGAGTAACGCTGCGATGCAAGTGCGGTGCGGTATGGTAGCAAGGAAGAGTCCATTCGGCTCCTTCCCCCTGACCAAGCCCGACCCTTTCGTCGTTCGTCGTTCGTCGTCGCCGCCGCGCTCGCACGGCCCCCTGTCCCTGTCTTTCCTCGACGACGGCTACGGCCACGGCCACTCTGTTCGGCCTCTGCATCTTCGCGTCGCGTCACGCTTACCCGAGGCCGCAAAACCCAATATGTCCCTCAATGTAAAAGTGCATGACAAGGACAATGAGTCTCGGTCACCGGGTGAAGATGAAACAGTACCCGTCTCGCCTAATTTCGAGCAGCCAGCTACGCCTGAGCGGAGTGATGTGGAGCGCAGCATTCATGCTCCGACAGACGCGTCAGGGACGAAATGGAAATGAAAATGAAACGAAGCGGCGCGGACGTGCACGATGCCGACCGCTGATGCTGCGCTAGGGCGGGCTGGGCACGCAAGCCGGCGGCGCAAGGCGGTGGTGGTGGGGTGGAAGAGAACACAGGCAAAGGACATGGCATGTACGGGGTACACTGTAAGCTGAGCTCAGAGCACACTCGCGGACGAGAAGGGCAGCCCGCAACGTAAACCTTGGGCGGCAGCAGCGGTCTACTCCGCTCCGCCCCGCCCCGCTGAAAGCTTCTGTGGGTGCATAGGACGCACGTCGCGGGTTGCGTGGGAAGCATGCTGGTAAAGGTCGCGCGGTGCGTGACCGGCAGGGCACGCCCTACGTGCTGAGATCACGGCCCACCTGCCGATACTGGATCACAGTTTCGGAGCCACACTGCGGGACACACGGGCTGTCTTGCTTCCATTGTGTGTGTGTGGTGGGGAGTGGGGCGGGGGGGACTCAGAAGCCTCGGTTCCTAGCGCTTGCTTGAGCAATAGCAAACAAGTGTCATCGGCATCGCTCATAGCCGAGGTGGGTGGAGGCCGGGACGAACACAGGGAAAGACGGGAGATGCCGCCGTCATTCGCAGGGGTCCGAGAGGTCCGAGGTCCGGCACGGTAAGTAAGCAAGCACGATTTTGCGCCGCCGTGCGTACAGATACAGAGAGAAGACGGCAAGACGAGGGAGAGGTGTGGGTGGGTGGGGGTAGCTCAGCAGCAAGCGGCTTGCAGCAGCAGCTTCGGAGGAATCCCATCTCGAACTCTTCTCGGCTGCTTGTCAGACACACTCACACTGACACATAGTGTTGCCCTGGCAACTGAGACGAGACGACGGGCCAATTAAAGTTCATCCGCATAGCCGAAACTCAGGGTTCCATACAGTGTGGTCCTCGCCGACGGCGCACAGCATAGCAGGGTCGAGACGCACAAGTGGCTGGAATCGAGGAGTTGTCTCAACGCAATGCTGCACACTTTATGGAAGCAGCGTCCTGATGCTGCTCGCCGGCCTCCACCGCCGGCTGTACCTTCACCCTGCCCCGCCCTGGATCCTGTACATACGCGTTCGCCGCCGCTGCACAACAAGCTTCGGACGTCCGGATGGTATTACTTAGCGCGCGGCTAGGCTAGGCTAGGCATCGTCAATGGAGATATGCGCATTTGCGCAGAGTGATAGTATCGCTCAAGTGGCTAGGCTGAAAATCACTCCGCGAGTCTATTCAACTCCACCACCCCACCTCCCCAAAGCCTAGACGCACCGCACCTCAACGGTCCCGCGCGTCGGGCGTCAGTGCCAGCCGTGGGAAGACCGCAGAAAAAGGGACCCCTGGGACTTGATGACCTGGCGTCGTTTCGCAGATGAGGATGCAAGCAAGCAAGCATGCACTACACTTTACTTCACTTCACTGCACTGCACTGGCCCGCCGTGATCACTTCCTCGAGCTTGCTTCTTCGGGCCGATCGATCTGGGTGGCTGTGTGGGTCGCCGACGTCTCAAGTCATGTGGAACTGCTCGCACTCCCCGCCAAGGGGCATTTCTCCTCGCACGGAGTGCTTCACGCCAATAGAAGTCAGCCTGTACCATCCCATGACCCATGACGAGTCAGCAACACTCTCGAGGAAGAGAGACAGGGGTGGGGGGGTCGAGCGTGCCGAGCTTAGCTCACTCTCTAGCTGTACCCTGCCCGGTCGAGGCCATGTCGATATGCCGCTGCAGAGGTCGTCTGGGTTCCGCGAGCTGAGCTGATAACCTTGAATCGCGAACGACCACCTGACACAAACTCGGCGAATGGGCTGTGTCGCCGTTGGTGGCCTTTCCGGCGTCTTGCTTCTCCCGCTGTGGCCCGTGCACTTCTTCGAAGGCTTGCCTGAAGGACGTTGCGAGGAATGGCGCTGGAACGAGTCGCTGCGCCCCAGTGCCACCCGGATGATTGATTCGTCCGTCCTAGGCCGTTGTGTGCGGTGCACGCATAGCCGGGAAAGAGGTTATAAGCAGCCACGATTATTGCCGTCTCCCCTCTCCACATTTTGGCATTCACTCATCCTCTCTCCCATCCTTCTTTCAAACCACCACCTTTACTCACCGCGCTCGCGACCTACCTCTGACTCCACACGCCAAGATGCAGTTCACCAAGATCTTCCTCTCCGTCGCGGCCTTCGTTGGCGTTGCGTCTGCGCACACCATTACCTTCAACTCGAACTGTGCCTCCAACTACCTTCAGCTGCCCGGCATCGGCACCTTTACCAAGACGGGCACTTACACTTACTCTCAGGACATTGCCGGCGGCATTGCCTCTGGTGGACCCAGGTGAGTGTGTGCGCTCTCGACGTCACAGGTCACGGTGATTTTGGTTTCCTCCTTGTACTTATGCAAACACACGCTGCTGCTCCCAACAGCTGCACCCAGGATGGCGTCGGCTGCCCTTCCGTCGAGTTCACCCTCAAGGCTGACGGCACCAGCACTGCCGACATTACCTTGATTTCTCGTGAGTCAGGCGCTGTGAAAGCGTGAGCGCGGACCCGGCGCCGTGCAAGTGCTGACAAGCAAGTCTTGACACCCCTCTTGCACCTCGGTCATGCCACAGCCCACAAGTCCACTTCGAAGGCTTCCTTCTACCTCAGTGAGTCTCGCTCCGCAGCTCGCAATGGCTGCTACAACTCGTCTTTGCAGAGACTGACGCCCGCACTCGTTTCTCTCCACGCTCCACGTCAGCTCCCGGGGGCTCGGGTGCTACCTGCAACAGCGCCTCCTGCGGGTCGAACAATGCCTTTTTCAAGTCTACCGACTACTCGGCTCAGCGCTACGACACCAACTCCAACGCTGGTATCGTCATTACCTTTACTTGCTAAGCGGGGTGGGCCACAGTCGAGATCTTGCAAGGAATGCGCAAGTGCGCACATGGTTGAATTGCCTGTTTTCTGAAACTGGACCAGTGCCGTGCCGTTGTGTGTGTCCGAAATTGATTCAACTGGTGGTGGGAATGTATGCAGTGCCGTCCATGGAATCAATTCACCTTTGACTTGATTTCATTGCCATTGCCTCAAACGCGCCGCGCCTGGATGTGGAGCGTCCGTCGCGCGTCACGTGATCTGAATTTTTGTCGGGGCCTGCCGTGGCCGCACTTGAGCCGCCCCTCGAGAAGATCTTTGAAGCCACAAGTTGCACGCAGAGGCCGGATTCCTCTTGGCTGTTGGCTGTATGCTGGGATTGCCTCTCAATTCTACCCTTGACAAGTCATTCATCCCGGCCATTGCTGGGCATTCTCCTCCTTTCATCTCATCTCGCCCCCTTCCCCTCTTCTCTTCTTCTTCCTCTGGCCGCGCACCATGCCAGACGCATTCTTCCAAAAGAAGCGCAAGAGGTCGTCCTCTGGTGCAGGCGAGCTCAACAAGAAGCAATCCACCAGTCGGCCCTCTCGCGCCTCTTCCTCGTCATCAAAATCCGCATCGAGGCCACCCGCTGGGAGAGCCAACGGTAGTCGCCGCAGGAGCGGTAAAGGTTCAGACGAAGACGACGACGACGATGACGACTTTGATGTAGATCGGGATGATACCCGGCATCGGTACGAAGCTGATCTCAGCTCTGATGAGGAGAGGGAACAGGCTGAGACGCCCGCCGAGGCGCGCGTGCGAATGGCAAAGATGTACCTCGAGGGACTCAAGCGGGATGATATTGGTGAGTCACAGACAGACAGACAGACAGACAGACAGACAGACAGACAGACAGACAGACGACGTCGCTGCCCCTCATTGGCAAGCGCAGTACTGACACCCCTCTGACCGACCTACCACCCGCCCCGCCCACAGACCCTGAGGAAGCAGACGCAGCCGTAGCAGACGAGGAAAACATCGCCCATCGTCTGCAAAAGGACGTTTCGGAGCATTCCGGCAAGCTGCATATCATGCTCAGTCCGCGCCTCGCTGCGCCTCCCTCCGATGGCTCCAACTCGTTGTTCCTCTCTGGAGGTCACCGCGGGCCACTCACTGCAGCCGTCGCCACGAGCAATGGCCGTTACATCTATACTGCCGCCAAGGACGGTAACATCTTTCGGTGGCGCATGGAGGATGGCAGGATTGACGTGCTTATGCCGCGGAGGCGTAAAGCGGGGAAAGCATCGGCATACAAGAAGGCGCAGGAGGCACTCAAGCGGCAGCAGCGAGGCGCCGAGGTCCCTATGGACGTCGAAGAGGAAGAGAGTGAGGACGACGATGACGACGACGTCCCGGACGTCGAGATGGGTGATGCCGATGCCAACGCAGATGCCGACGCAGACGCACCAAAGTCAAAGTCGAGTGGCGCCAGCAGACGGAAAGCCCGGCGGCTTGCGTCGCTGAAGAGCGCAGCAGAGGGCAAGGGCAAGGGCAAGAGTATCGATGGCTCCCTCGCCTCGACTTCACGCCACTCCATCGTCGAGCTCGGCCCGGAAGAAGGCCACACCGACGAAGTGTGGACGCTGGCCGTCAGCAGCGATGGGAAGTACCTCGTTTCCGGCGGGTCGGATAAGCGCATTGGCGTGTGGTCGATTGCAGCTGAGCACGACGGTCTCAGTCCTGTGTCGTCGGCGCCCGTACACTGGGTCAAGGCTCTGACGGGGCACAAGGACGCCATCTCGGGGCTCAAGTTCCGCACTAGCAGCCACGAGCTGTATACCGCTTCATTGGACCGCACGCTCAAGCTCTTTGACGTCGATCAGCTATCGTACATCGAGACGCTCTTCGGACACCAGGAGAGCATCTCCTGCCTTGATGCGCTGCGCGGGGAATTCGCCGTCACGGTTGGAGGGCGCGATCGGACGGCGCGCTGGTGGAAAATACGAGACGAGAGTCAGCTCGTTTTCCGCGGAGGGGCGAAGAGCAAGATGCGGGACGTGATGGAGGGGGGGGACCTCCTACGTGATGAAGAGCGGAAGAAAATTCGTGGCGATAGGGGCGGGTCCCTCGTCGAGGGAAGCCTCGATTGCGTAGCTATGATTGACGAGAACCATTTCCTCACTGGAGGTGATAGCGGGTGAGTATGCGCGTGTGTCCACGTCTCCTTCCATGCCATGCGTTTGTACTAATTCCAATCCCTTCTCTGTTCCGCCCCCGCCCTTCCCGTCCCCCAGCGCCATCTCCCTCTGGAGCCTCGGCAAGAAGAAACCCATCTACACCCGCGCAGCAGTCCACGGCTTCGACACTCCTCCCTCCCCCTCAGACGGCACCCCCTCCTCGAGCATCTCAACCCCCCGGTGGATCACCTCCCTCGCATGCCTACCTTACGGCGATATCTTTGCCAGTGGATCATGGGACGGCTCCATCCGCCTCTGGGCGCTCGACCCGCGTCTACGCAGCTTCAAGCCACTGTTTAGCGTGAACGCACCGGGATTCGTCAATAGCTTGCAGGTGTTTCAGCCTCCGAGGAGTTCCCTCGCTAGGTCGGTGGTGAGGCCCGAGTTGTGGAGGAATAGGCTGAGGGCAAGGCGTACCAATGGCAATGGCGGGGGCAGGGAGGGGCACAGTGAGGCTGGGGCTGAGGCCGCCGCGGTACCGGTACCGCCCCAAGAAGTTCGAGCCGCAGTCGCAGCCGGAGTCGGACGGAAAGAATCTGTCCCCCCGATTCTAGTTGCTGCGCTGGGGCATGAACCTCGCATGGGAAGGTGGATGAAGATGAAGCCGAAGCAGGGTGCAGGCAAGGGCAAGGGCGTGCGTAGCGGGGTGCTCGTTCTCCCGCTTTCGTTTCGCGAGGGATGAAGCGATGCAACGCAGGACGAAATAGCACAGTGCTGCTGGATGGCGGATGCCAGGTTGCAAAAGGAGCGCAAAGTCGCCTTGTAGTGTGTTCTGCGATGCAATACAGCAACTCTACTTTCTTTCAGTCAATCAACCATACGTCAGGCGACACTCTATATGCTCTCCAAAGGCGCGCCTAATACGGAACAACGTCTTGTCTTGAATTGAATTGTATTGAAAGGCCGCAAATGCAGATGCGATACGTAGCAATATGATGCTCGGACTGGGTCCAAGGGTGCGCTACTGCACCCTCGCGGGTCGAAGAGAATCTCTTCACGCCCACGCTTCACGCACGCTTACTCCTCCATCTTCTCCACCCCACTCGCGTTCGCCTGGACCTGTGCCAGGGCCGGAGCGGAGGGAGGACCCGCAGGTTGCACCACCGGCGCGGGCACAGAAGGCTTTTGCTGCCCCATTGGAGCGATCGTGTTCGTAGGCGGAGGAGGAGAAGCCTGGCCCTGAGCACTCACACCGACGGCGGACGTAGCGCTCCCATTCGAAGAATTCGAGGGCGGCACACCCGCTGCCTTGACTGGCAGCGGAGGGAGGGCAGGGAGTGCCCCTGCGCTACCCGCTACGCCCGCAGGCGATGGACTTCCCGTCCTCTGAGGTCCCCGTGCGCCACTCCCCGCAGCAAGACTAGGCCCATTCATGTTCGCGCTACCGCTGAGTGCCTCGCCGAGGCTCATGGGCGGCACTGCGGCATTTGCGATGGTGATCCCGCTAGCACCAGCGCCACTTACGCTGCGCATATCCGGACCAGGGGAAATACTTGGGCCAGAGAGGGGCGAGCGTGCAACGGACGTGTTGGGCCTGCGGATGGGGAAGGAGCCGGTAGGTGCCGCGCCTGCCTTTGCGGGACGGCCGGGTGTGCCGTTGGAGCTGGAAAAGGGGCTGCCCGTCGTGCCGTGGTGGGCAGAGGCATTGCCTGGGTGCGTGGGAGAGCCCAGGGGAAAGCCGTTCGCGGAAGAGGAACCAGGAAGTCCGCCGGCGCTGTTCAGAGGAGAGCGGGGAGGAGAGATGCCACACCCGGCGTTGCCGCTGGTTGAATTCCCGCCTGAGAAGGACCGACCCGTCCAAGGGCTGGGGCTGCTGTGATTCGCGGGGGCTGGGTTCGAGGCGGGTCGCTCGGTGGACGGCCTGGGCGCGCCAGCGAGGGGTGGACCCATGCTGCCGGCCGGCTGCGCGGCCGAGGCCTGGCCTTGCAATAGCGCCGGACTCAGGAGAGGCTTGTTGGGTGTGCCGCCGTTAGCCGAGGTAGGTACAATGGGCCTAGCGCTGGCTGCGCCTGCAGGGGGCGCAACAGGAGGAAGAAATGCAGGATTCAGGGCCGACTGCGGCGTAGATGCTGCCACGCCGTTTGTTGCAGCAGCCACACGCTGGGGCGAAGGGAAGACTGGCGTTGGGGCTTGCTTGGGATACAAGTCAATGAAAGGGTAACCGCGGAGTGGCTGCTGCTGCTCCTTTGTTCCCGATGGAGAGCTGGACATTGCGCCGCTGCTGGCCCTCTTGAGCACAATCTTCTTCTTGCCCCTCGTGGCCCGGTACTCTTCCAGCTTGGCCTTGGTGACGTGCGGCTCAATGGTGCCCTTCTTGGTCGCGCACTCGGTGCAGAAGAAGTCTACATTGTCCCAGTCCCGCAAGGGATGGCGCGACCAGGTATCGAAGCTATCCCAGCACTTGATGTGCTGCCAGACGAGGCACGACTCGCAGCAGACGATTTCCTCGCCTTCTACAAGTTGAGGGTTGTGGCCCGCCTTGAGGCAGATTTCGCAATTGAGATCCCAGTCGTCTTGCTCATCGTTGCCACCATTGGCTTGCCGCGACTCGTCGGCTTCGTCTTCGTCGTCCGTCTCGTCATCGGGTGGCACTTCGCCACGGGCAATCATCTCCTGCCTAAGCTTGCGGCGTTCGCGCTTCTGCTCTCGCTTCTCCCTCTCGAGCATATCGCGCAGGGCCTTTTCTTCGGCCTCTTGCTGTCGTTGCCTGAGCTTCTCCTCGCGCTCGCGGGTGCGCTCTTCCCGGTCTCTGAGCCTGTCTTCCCGCTTCGTCTCTTCTCTCCGTGCCTCTTCCTCCTTTCGCCGCTTCTCTTCTTCCTCGCGTCGGATGACACGCATCCGCTCCTCCATCTGCGCCTTGGCAGCGGCCTCTCGCTCCCGCTCCTCGCGCTCCGACTCCTTCATGGCGATACGCGACGACCGTTTCCTGGCAGCCAGCGCGGCATCGAGGGCAGCCTGCTTCTCGGCTTCCGCAATGTCGCTCAGGACGCGAGGCACGATTTCGTCCTTGAGGAGCAGGTACAGCGCCTTTTCGTCTGGGTGCCTCGACTTGGCAAAGTTGGCCGCAATTGATTCCCACTCGCTCCTGGTTACGGCCACCGTCTCAAACTCAATCCAAGTCTCCTCGTCGACGTCGACCTCGGGGCCCTTTTCCTCTTCGTTGGCAGTGTCCGCGTCATCGACGTCCATGCGGCTGGAATCTGCCTCGACGTCGTCTTCTTCCCTTTGGGTTGAGCCCTTGTCCTCGGGAGGCTCAGAGAGGTCAGAGCCATCGTCTCCGTTGGCCTCTGCCTTGACTGAACCATTCTGCTCAGGCTGTGCTAGAAGCTCCGGCGGGATGGCTTCCCAGCCGTCATCTTCCGTCTTTGTCCTGCGAGACGATCTGGTGGGCGTGCCGGCGGCACTGGCTATCGATGAGCGTGATGTCCGCGCCCTCTTGTTGGGCGTGTCGCTGGTGCTCGCTGTCCTCTTGGCTCCGGATGTGGGGGCTGTGGATGGGACTCCCTTGCCCGTACCGTTCTTTGCTGCGGCCGCCCTTGCCTTTTTTGCTGCCGCGGCTTCGGTCCGAGCTCTTTTGGAGCCCTTTTTGGGAGGAGGACGCTTGGGCGGAGGCGGCGGCGGCGGCGGATGTTGGACCCAGAGGCGATTGTCATCGAACAGCCAGTAGGTATTGTCCTTGGAGTCCCAGCCCATTGGGTAGACGCGCCAGTTCTCCGAGTCTTCATCACTGCGAGCCAGCTTGCGAAAGCGCTCTGGGTCGGCCAGCTGCCATTCGATGATGTCGTGGATGGTGCGGACCTGGGATGGGAGCACAGAAGAAAGCAACGAAACAATCAGCCTCCGCTCGGGAGTACCCGTGCACGCATCCGGCGCGTCGCGACGAGCTCACCTTGGTAGCTAGGGATAGGGTAGCCCAAGCCACTGGCGCTTCAAAGGTGCCGAGGGGATTCTTGGCCTCTTGGGTCTCTGATCGCCAGAGGTACTGCTCGCGAAGGTACTGTTGCCAGTTTTCGGTTCTGCAGAGTGGGTGAAGTGAGGGCGTCAACAAAATGGCTACCCCAAGAGGTAAAGAGGCCCAACGCAATACCTACGTGACTTTGGCGTCCAGAGTCAGAGTGTACAGCAGCCTACGCATCAAGTCGGGGACGTGCTGGAAGGTGGCTGCTGCGAGATCGTGCTCCAACGTCTGTGTAAGAGGAGAGGGGGGGCAAATGGGTTGCGATGCGATGAGCTTTGTATTGATACAAGCCTAGCACCGCCAGATCCGACGCACCTCAGTCTTGAATCCCTTCATACCAAATGCATCCTCAAAGGTAAAGAGGAATTGGCAGATGGCAGCAAACTTCCAGGTACGACGAAGCTTTGTAATGTTGGCCATGAATGCATCTCCACCGGATTGCGAGGATGACGAGGCAGCGGCAAGCTGGGCTGCCACAGCCTGGGCATGCTCGGTCTTGACGTTTCCCAGCGAATACCGCCCCATTTTGGCGGGCGGGCGGCCTAGTGGAGGGCGAAGCGAAGAAGGGGTCGAGTGGCAGTAAAGGACAGCCTACCTGGTCGAGGAGGGCGAGTGCTTGTGATTGGTTCCAATAGTGTGACTGATTGACCGGAAAGTGACGATACTAGTATAGGCTCGAAGATTACTGAGGCCGGCGTGTTGTATACGGGGTAAAGGGAGGCAGGCGTGCGTGTAGGCGCACGTGACGCCTCGATGATGAGCCGTGGTGTGGGTGGTGATGGGATGAAGGTTCCGGAGCAAGGAGCGACGAGGGGTAGGTGTGGTGGAATGGTTGATTTGATTCGCGAGTGGGTGCGATAACCGACACGCCTGGTCAGTGGCGCCTCTTGGTGGAGCGGAACTGAGAATGGAATGTCGCGAGTCGCGAGGGAAGCAAGAGGCGGGCGAGCGGGCGGAGCGTAGCAGCCACACACAGGCACGGCACACACGCACACACACGCACACACACGCACACACGCACACGCGCCGCGTCCCTTCTGGCGCGTCTGCAAGGCGGGCCAGGGAGAGTCGGAGGGGGGGGGGAGCGCGTGGCACGTGACACTTGGCCATGGAAAGAGTCGGATCCGAGCTAGTGAGAAGGTCGTATCCTCAGTCTTCCGCATGGGAGCTTCCTGCCTGTGGTGGGGCCGGCGTACTGCGTGCTAGTCTAGATCCACTGTACAATTTCGTCCCACTCTACAACACAACGTACACAAACACACCACTGCCCGCCATGAATCGCCTACCCACACTCACGAGGCAGGCCACCGACCTCGCCACTGCCGTCTCCCGTCTCAGCATCGCCGCAGCCGCCGCCGCACCACGGTCACACGCCCTGGCGCAATGTGCACTCGCCGGTCCTTCCACGGCCACGACGGCACGCAGCATTCACACGTCCACGACGCGCTACTCTCCCGCAGCGACCGCTCCTGCCCACGCTGCAGAAGCAGCAGCAGCTACTACTACTACAACGGCGACTGACGCTCCCAATGCTGACGCTGACGCCGACGCCGACGCTGCCACTGCCGCTGCCACTGCAACTGAACCCACGCCCTCGTGGTCCGCCAATTCCCGCCGCGTGGGCCTCCTCGCCCAGAAAAAGGGCATGGTAACCTACTTCCTCCCCTCCACTGGCGAGTCTGTCCCCTGCACCGTCCTCTACGTCGGCGGGTGCCGCATCTCAGCCCGCATCGGCGTACCGTGCAAGGAGCCCAAGGACGTGGCTCGCGCAAAGCAAAGTGGCAAGAAGCAGACTCTGCGCAAGCCTGCCATGGCGCCGTACATTGCGCTGCAGGTTGCCGCACTCGATGTCAAGTCGGTGAACAAGGCCCTTAGGGGGCACCTCCACCGCGCGGGCATCGCACAGCCAAAGAGCCATCTCGTCGAATTTCAAGTCTCCAAGGACGCTGTCCTTCCTCTTGGTGAGTGCAGAAGCGCAGGCGTTAGTTCCACCCATTCTACACATACTCACCTCCCCTCCCATCCTTCTCCTCCTCCCCCTCTCCCCCGCTCCCATCTCCGCACACAGGCACCCACCTCTCCGCAGCGCACTTTGTCCCAGGACAAGACGTCGACGTCTCGGCCACCTCCCGCGGCAAAGGCTTCCAAGGCCCCATGAAGCGTCACGGCTTCCGCGGTCTCAAAGCCTCGCACGGTGTCTCCCTCGCCCACAGGTCGCACGGCTCCACAGGTCAGAACCAGGACCCCGGCCGTGTCTTTCCGGGAAAGAAGATGGCTGGTCGAATGGGCGGGCAACGCGCTACAGTCCATAACCTTACGGTGCTGCGCATCGACACGGAGAAGGAACTTCTGTTCGTCAAGGGAAATGTCCCTGGACCCGCTGGGGGAATGGTCGAAGTCACAGATGCGAGGAGGAACCTCATTTGGAAGGCAATGGCAAAGAATCGCAAGATGGGCTTCGATGGTGAAGAGGCACTACCAAAGGGCATCAAGGGACTGCCCTTCCCTGCGGGTACAAAAGAGGTCAAGAAGTCGCTCCCGCCCGTCATCGAGTGGCGTGGCCCGCCATTGGAGAACCAGGAGTAGAGTCAGCGCTGTGTGACACTTGTACTTTCCCACAACTGCCAATGCGAGTGTTCCTTTCTCATTCTTGATTTCCATCGGCACAGACGCGCGAGACGAATCGTTGTTTTGTTTGAATGGATGACATTGCTTCCCCTCTACTACTACTCCTCGCCACTCTGCCATTTCGGCGCCAGGCACGAAACAAAAGAACAAGAGACGACGACGACAACCACAAAAAGTACCTTTCTCAACTGCCGACTGCGGCCACTGCGGGGCTCACTTCATCCCCCGATACTTGACAGCAGCAGCCTGCATCCTCATCGCCTGTCCCGTCGTGAACTGGTTCATGCAGTCGTCCGTAGAATAGTCGAGGAAATTGTGAATGGGATCCAGGAGTTTGTCCCCCATGCACGTATCGCGCGCAAGGGGGCACCCCGTGTTGGGCATCGCCTCGGGCGTCGTGTCCTCTACAAAGTCGCCGGGTCCATCACATCCTCCCTGGAACGTATGGTAGAGCCCGAGCCAGTGTCCGACTTCGTGCGTTGCCGTGCGTCCCAGATTGTACCCTTCGAATGCCCCGCCGGGGACAGTATTGTAGTCGAAGATGATGCCGTCGAAGGTTGGGTAGAACTCGTACTGCCAGGGAAAAGTCGACGTGCCCAGGATGATACCATTGTAGTCCACCGTCCACATATTGAGCGCTTCGGGACCGCCTTGACGCAGAGAAGACTTCATGACGTCCGCTTGCCACGTTGCCATTGCGCCGTTGAACCACGAGGGGTTGTCCGAGTAGCTGGTAGAGGCGAGCGTGAAGTTGAAGCCGGCATTGGCGTCTGTGTAGGGTGGGTGGGTGAGTGGATCAAGGGGTGAAGAGCGCATACATTCACGTCAGAGGACGTATAACATTTACAGCCACACAGCCGCGTCGGATACACCTACAGTCCTGGTTAAGACGGTCAATCTGACCCGCAACGGCCGAGGCATCCAAGTACCCATTGAGGCCATCCGTGACGACGTGAAAGTGAACTGGAATCTCGAAAGCCTGCGTGGCAGCCATCGTCGGTCCGACGTCGACAGCATCCATTTGCTTGAGCTTGATATCCGAAGCCTTGCCCTTGAGCTGTGATTGTGCCTTGGCCTTGAGGACGGCGTGTCGCTGCTGAACGACGCGGTCGAGGTCCGCCTCACGCGTGGTATTCGTATCGGCGACGGTGGCGCAGCGCTGGAGAGTAAGCTCGGTAAAGTGTTGAGTGGCCGAGGGGCTGGGCGTGAGCGTCGAGTTCGAAGAAGGGGCGGTTGTGTTGGCATTGATGCTGCTGTTGGTAGAGGGCGACGTCATTGAGCTGTTGCCGCGGTTCCTCCAGGGCTGAGACCATGGTGCGGACGAGGAAGACGAGTTGCCAGTGTAGCCGTCGGGCGTCTGGGGGAGGGCGATGCTCGAGTAGTTCGAAGGCGACTGTCCAAAGGGGAAGAAGGAGTAGTTGCCCGCCACGGTGGAGAATGGCGCGGTGACTGGAGCAGACTTGACGCCGAGGGTGTGCGAGAAAGCACAGAGGACGGTGAGGGTGCGGATGACGTCGTTGGTGGTGAGCGACATCGTGACAAGAGTGGACGAGGGGGGTTGCTTAAATATGGATGCAAGAGGAGTGAGGGAGGCCGGTATGAAGGCAAATTAGGGTGGGAGTGACGGGTGAAAGTAGAGTACTTGTAACGAGGTGAAGGTGGAGCTCGACCGGCGAGCGAGAGAAGAGTGATAAGTAGATGAGAAGGTGGTCGACGAGGAAGGGAAGAAAAGAGTTGACGGGGGAAAAGAAGGGAAGGAAAGGGCGGACGGTGGGGCAAGGCGAGACCGCCCTCCTTATATGCTTTTCGAGGGGGGGCGCTGGAGGTTGGCGACTTCGCGAGCGCGCGGGCGTCATGGTGGGCAGTGGCTGATGTCGTGCGGTGCTCAGAGAGCTGGATTACCATTCCCATTGCTGGTCGGGGTGCAAGGGAGTTCAACGGAGGAGGCGCGCGGTCCGTGTATGCTGAGAATCGAGGCTGCCTCCAAGTGCGAACGCGGCGCCGCCCTGCTGTTGGCGGGGTGAGTACTCGAATTAGATCAGCTGAGAAGCGCCCCATTGTTTGTCTAGCCATGTGAGTTGGGTCACATTCGTCGAGGATGGCGACAATAGAGAGAAGCAGGGGTAAGCATTGTAAGGAGGTGTCCTCGCATCGCGTCGCCAGGGGTGCAGCGGGTCACCATACGACACGTCGAATACGACTTTTGCGCGGGAAGGCACGCGTACCCAGACCGCCTTGAATGTGTTCAGTAGGCCCCACTTACACGTAGAGTCGTGGGACCTGAGCGCAGGCCACATGGCACATCCGTCGAGGTGGGAAACATGTTCGGAGGAACGGTTGCGCTGAGCAGGTGACGCGCCACTGAATGCCCACATGGAGTATCGACGACTGTGCATACATCATTGGTCGTGCCTCACCCAACCCGCTGGTTGAGGCAGTTCCTGTGACTCATACCCACAGGACACCTTCGATAGCATCAACGATTCACGCGGCCGGGCGGCCTAGCCAGGCCCAAAACAGGGGTCGCGGCCCGGAGCTTGAGTTTGCGGGCGTGTGAGTGGGTCAGCGCTGTGGCACTGGCGCGATGCCCGCCCCCGTCATCGTCGGATGATCCATTCGTAGGTGCGACTGGGTGGGTTCACACACGCAGGATACGAATGAAGTGATCACTTTGCAGGATGAAAGTGACTGAAGCGAGTCACTCGCTTGAGACCCTGTTCCACTGAAGTGAGATGCGCGGGCTGACGATTTCCTCGGTGACCTCTCCCAGAGGTCTGGAAGAGACCAAGGAGAGAGGCCGAGCGACCGCCAAGAGTGCGCATGCTCATCCGGACGAGAGCAAAGCCTGCCGGACACAGGCGGTGCTTAGGTAGGTAGCTTGACCCACGTGGGGCGGACCGCCTCTCCCCCCGCCATGCTCCAACGGAGCACCCGCAGGCGTGGGTGGCGTGGCAACGAAGACGATGCTCTGCTCTGGTGCTGTCACTCACCGGTGCGTGATATCATCGCGTGGCGGCACATCCACCGGTCCAAGGGTCCCACCGCCGCGCGGCGACGTTTGAAGCGGCCCCAGGCTGTTCCGGCTGAGCGGTCCCTCCCGCGAGCTTACCTTGCCTTACCTGCCTCATCGAGCCATGTGTCTAGTGCGCCCATCCACTCAAGTGCCGCTGCACTGCTCTCTCTCTCTCTGGACAGCACGGGTGGTGCGGGTGCGGCGAGTGCGTCCCTAAGCACGTCAATACGCCACGTCTCGACGACAAGCGGGCGGGTTGCAAGGACGTCACTTCCAAGCCGCAACGGCCTTCCTTCGGCAAGCAACGCAGGCGAAACAGGCCCGAAATTGGTGCGGTCCGGTCACTCCATTGAGCCAATTCCGTGTGCGATTTACCTCGGGGCTGTGACCGACGCGCACCACGGCACGCACACTTTTCTTTGGACCACTTTTGCCAAGTCCATCCTCGGAGTCCGTCGATCGCGAAGAAGGTTGGACATTACTTTTTCACTCCCTAGTGCCCGTCTGAACGAGCACAGCGACTCGTCGCGTGCATGCGGACCAAGATGGGGGGCACGAGAGGGCTGACCGTGGGTGTATATAGTCAGGTATCGACTTGGGCCAGCACGCCCCATGTACGACGTGCCACATCCCACGTCCCTTGCCAGCCTGACTTCCATCCACGTAGCGCTTCTCCCTGCCCACCATGACCACCAACACCCCAAACTCCCACGTCGCGCCCGCAAAGCATCCGTACGCCCATTGGGTTCACCCATCAAGTCCACCCAGAGCCGTCTCCGCACCACAGCAACACATGTACCGCGACACCTCGCCACCATCACTCAGCGCCACCGGACTTGCCTCCTCGCAATCCCCGCCCAAGCCACCGCATTCCACACTGCGCCCACGCAACGCCTCGGAAGGAAGCAGGGACGCTGTTTCCGAGGAGCTCGCCTCGGTCCTCAAGGGCAGTGAGGGCGAGACCACGACGTCAGAGGACGTGCGGGCCAAGGGTGGCTCTACCAGGTACAAGTGGGGCTGGGCTACTCTGCAAACTGTATACCAGCGCGTCGTCTCTTGCGACCTCGGGCAGTGGGAATGTGAGTACTTGCGTGCCGTGGGATAGATGAGCCTGTGGTCATTGCCCGCGCACAGCAGCGACTGACGCCCCGCCACCATGTATGCGCTCCCACCGACCTGCCTACTTTCCCCCACCCCGCAGCGGAGCTCACAGCAGACAAGATCGCAAAGTGTGAAGCGGAGAATGCCGTCGAGCGCAGCAAGCGCAAGGCCGCGAGGACCGCTGCGAAGAAGTTGGGCAAAGTAAAGTGGAAGGGCAAGTCCAAGTCGAACTCTGCCCGCCTGGGTATTCGCCCCACGGCAAGCGATGGTAACCTGGCCTCTCACCCTAGGGGAGGCAGCGACCCATCGAACCTACAAGTCGTCCCCCGCTTCTCGACGTCGCTTAGCACGGATGACCTCAAAGTTCATGCACAGACGCAGACGTTCCATGGTCACGGTATCGAGGCGGAGGAAGAACGACGCAACCCCTTTGACAATGGCGTGCCCGTCGCACTTCGAGGACTTGGACTGGGACAGGCAGGGCCCTCCTCCGTGCCCGTACCGGCGCCCGCATCGGCTCAGCGGATGATGCGTCCATCGACGAGCCATGCAGCGTTTGGTCGCCCGCTGGCACAGCACCGCGCCTAGAAGGTGTCATCGGGCAGGGATGCTCGCGAGAAGACTTGCCGTGAAGACTTGGAAGCAAGCAGGCTACCGCGTCGAGTAGCCCGAAGAAGGCCGAGTGTAGGGATGGTCGAGGCTCGTTGAGGTAGTTGCCGTACCGAGCTCGAGATCGAAGGCCTTCCTCAGCTTCGCTATATTGGAGAGACGGGGGCGACAAGCCATCGTGTAAAGCCGTGTGCGCCTCTCCCCTTGACCTGCGACGATTGCATCGGACCGGACGAATTCTTCCTCCCATCTCTTTCACCTCGTCCTTGACAAGTCATTTCCGAAGATCCTCTTGCTGCGTGCTCCGCTCATAGCTTACTCGTGACCCCCGAAACTTACACTTCGACCATGACGTCGTCGATAGTAGCCTTGGCTTCCGTGTTTTCGCGCCGTGTCTTTCCATTCTTGGCTTTGCTTTGGCGCACCGATGTTAGTGAAACGATCATCTCCAACCAATGCTCGTCCATGCAATGTTCCACACCACGCCCCAGGTGTTAGCTGCGAGACTCGGTTCCGACGGTCACGTTCAGACTTGCCCCGCTCCCGCCCCGTCCCCGCCCCCGCGCTGTACAGTCTGCCTGGCTGGCTGGCTGGCCGCTTGACTATCCCCTTGCATTCCTACACCCACTCCATCTGTACCATTCCACCTAGGTATCGTATCGTACTCGCGCACAATCATAGCTTAGAGAAGTGGGAAACGGGAGAGAGCGAGGGGTCTGTGCGCGTATCGCGGGGCCCGGCGGGAGTGTTACTGCGCGCGGCTCGCAATTGAGAGAATCCTGTGTGGCCCTTTAAAAGTCATTGAACCGAGGGGCAGGGGAATCCATCGAGGACGTTTTCACTCCATTCATTTTGAAACATCTTGAACGAAGCGAAGCTGGGCTGTTGTTCGCTGTTGGACAAGGTGACACAATACAATGCGAGGCTAAAATGACCACTGCTGGTTGGTTGGTTGGTTGGCGTCGACGCTCTCATCGGCGTCTTCTTCCTCTTCCTCTTCCGCTTATTCTTCCTCTTTTATCCTTGGCGCCCTCTCTCCTCTCGCCCGCCGCGCTGCGACGCCACGCTTTACGCCGACACGCCACGTTTTTGGCAGTGCAGTGCGCTTCTTCTTCGCACGCCGCGTTGCGCGTCGCCTGTGCTCGCATGCCTTGGAGGGCCCAGTGACGACGGTGGTCTGTGCCGAGCGATGCCGGGCAGAGACGGCGGGAAGGAGGGAAAGGAAGACTCGGCTTGCCAGCGGCGCGAGGCGTGACTGGCGGCGCATGAGAGCGCGGCGTGGAAGTGAGTGAGGCAGCGTGGACCAAAGGGAATGTTCAACCGTCCTGCCTGATTTACCATCACTGTCATCTTCCAGCTCCCGACGACGACGACGACGACGACGAAGACGACGATCATGGACGGAGACGACGTGCTCGCTCAGCAACAGCAGCACCTAGCTGCCGCAGCAGCAAGCGCTGCCTCGGCCGCTACCGAGTCCCAGCCTGGCTCCACTGCCAACAACAATCCCTTCTTGCAGCAGCCTGCCACCACCACCGCAGCAGCCAACCCTTCGTCCTTTGGCGAGACGCCCGCTGCTGTCCAATCGCAGTCGCAGTCACAGCCAGCTACCATCTCTCCCGATGCGGTGCCCGTAGGCGTAGTGCCCAGTGCCGCACCTACGTCTGCTTCATCTGCTTCCGCTTCCGCCGCCACGGCCAAGACTGCCACTTCGTCGCCGAAGGTCTCCGTCGCACCCCAGGCCATCCAGGGACCCGCCAAGGAGATCATCGATAAGCTCGCCAATGGTGGATTCGCACCCGGGGGCAAGGTCCGCCTTACCAAGTACGTGAGTATCGGCGCCCATCGCGGGTGCAAGGTGCCTGCGCGGCTTATCGCCGTTGCCCCCTCCTCACCCCGCCAGCAAAGCGCAGCGCGTCTTTGACACGTCGATTGCATGTCGATGCCACTTCAATGAATGCCCGTACCATACGTATTGACACTTTGCCCCCTCACGCCGCATCACTTGCCCCCACCCTCCGCACGCACAGCCCGCCATTGCCAACGCTCTCCTCCCCGCCGAGGGCAGCGGACAATTCTCCAACTTGCACCTCGGTCTCCTCATCTTCTTTACTCCCGCCGTACTCCTGCGCATCATTCCCTTTGTCAAGCCCAGCTGGTTCTCATGGACCTTTTACCTCCTCCTCGCCGCCATCCTCGGCTTCCCCGTCGCTGTCGCCTACTGGTGGGTCATGAGCCGCATCGGCGCTCGCAAGAATGAAAAGGTCAACATGCCAGGCAAGCCACTCGAGGAATACATCATCATCAAGGACCCCGCACTCAAGGCAAAGTACAATGGCCGCAACAAGATTCCCATGTCCACCTTTTACGAGGCCTACTTTGACCAAAAGATTGACATCGTCGGCGGAGACGCAAACATGCTCAACGTCCTCGAGTACCGCTGGGACTGGGCCGACATGGTCTTCACCCCCGACCTCTTCCAGTACGTCCTCACCACCCTCATCCCCGACGTCCTCCGCCACTCGGCCTCCCAGGACGAGGAACAGGTGCGCGACCACTACGACCGAGGAAACGACTTTTACGAGTGGTTCCTGGGACCACAAATGATCTACACCTCGGGCATGATCTCCGACCCAACGAAAAAGGAAACCCTCGAGGAGCTTCAGGACAACAAGCTCTCCGTCGTCTGCTCCAAGCTCAACCTCCAGCCCACGGACAAGCTCCTCGACATTGGTTGCGGATGGGGTACCCTCACCGCCTTTGCCGCCAAGAACTTTGGCTGCGACGCCACCGGCGTCACCCTCGCCCGCGAGCAGACGCACTTTGGCAATGACCGCATCGCCAAGAATGGCATCGACTCGTCCCGCGCACGCATCCTCTGCATGGACTACCGCGACATTCCCGTCGAAAAGGGCTACTATGACAAGATTGTTTCCCTCGAAATGGCAGAGCACGTCGGTATCCGCCACTATGGCCGTTTCCTCAAGGACGTCTACGACCGCCTCAGCGACGAAGGTACCTTTGTATTCCAAGTTGCGGGCCTCCGCCCGCAGTGGCAGTTCTGGGACCTCATCTGGGGCATCTTCATGAACAAGTACATCTTCCGCGGGGCCGACGCCTCGCTGCACGTCGGCTGGGTCATCACCCAGCTCGAAAAAGCCGGCTTCGAGGTGCGCTCCTGCGACGTCCTGGGCGTGCACTACTCCGCCACGATCCACCGCTGGCTGGAGAACTGGTACACCAACGAAGAAAAGGTCAAGGCAAAGTACGGGGAACGCCTTTGGCGTATCTGGGTGTACTTCCTTGCTAGCTCGACGATCATTGCACGCGAGGGAGGATCTAGCGTCTTCCAGATTACGCTTCAGAAGAATTTGAATGCTACGCACCGCGTAGAGGGCTGCTTCACGCATGCCAACATCCACCCTAAGCCACAGAGGGAGTTTGTCAGCGTGTACAAGTAGAGGGCGCCCCCCGCCCAAATCATAGCGCAAGACGACGCCTCCCTGCCAGGGAAGGAGACAAAAAAAAGAAACAAAGGAGGGGCACCGCACCGCCTTTCGCTTCTGCTGCTATGCTAGGCGGGTTCCGGGACTAGACGGCGACGGGTCCACGATGGAAGGACGAGTACTGGAGGCGACGCGGCGAAAACGCAGTGAATTGGAAACGTCAATGCGATTCATTCCAGCAGACGCACGCAGTCGCACATACGAGGGTGGTGTGACGTGAAGTTCCCGTGAAGTGTACTGACAACAACAGGTCTGACCTGACTCTCGCCTGAGCGACGTAGCATGGCGTGGCGTGGCATGGCATTGCGTGAGCTTTCTTAGCTCCTAGCTCCATTCGGGATACACAACGGAGATTCTAAGCTCGAACACAAGGCAACTCCGCGCCGCCCCGCCCCGCACAGGGCAGGGGCAGGGGCAGGGGCAAGGGCAGCCCACGTCAACCTTCCTCAGACCAACGCAGCGCAGCGCACCCCCGCTCAGCTGGAGTGGCCAAAGGGTGAGGTGGGGTGGGATACCCGCCCCTCCCCCTTCCCCTCCTCCCCGGTACATCTCCCCCCTTCTTCTCATCCCGTCCCGCCCGGCCCCGTGCTGTGCTGGGACTGGGAGACCGCACCGCATCGCTGCTCGACTAACCTACTTACTTACTTACTTACTTTACGCAATCACCTACTTTGATCCACAGCTCGCTCGCTCGCTCGCTCGTGGCGAAAGGTACAACCCCCTCCCCGCCCTGCCTCGCCTCGCCCTGCCTCGCCTCGTTCCGCTGTATCAGTCCTACTGCTGCTGGTCAACGCATAGCATAGCATAGCATACCATCCCGCTGAGGTCAGGTCACACTGAATATCACTGACACTGACACTGACATTGACACTGAGAGTGAGAGAGACACTGATACGTGCGTACGTACGTCCGCTCGCACGTGTCATGCATTCAAGACTGCGCCGACGTATCACGAATCACGAATCACGAATCAATCGGGAATCAGGGTGTCAGTGCCACTGAGCTGAGCTGAGCTGAGCGTGCACGTCAAGGTATGCACACCTTGGCACGGGGCACAGGGCGAGATGACAAATGGGATGGAATCAGATACGAAGCGGTAAAAAACGGGACGAAAGACAGGGAAGTAGATACAGTGAGGGTCCTGTGCCTTCCCATCCCGGGCAGATATGTGGGTGGATGGGAGACATGTGGAGAGCGGGGGGATCGGGAGGGATTCAGCTGCCGTCGTTGCGAGCTGGGCGAGAGCGGGCGTGTGGGCGTGCAGTGCCGGTCGGAGCCTAGGTAGGATCTGCTCCCCTGCCACAGGCAGCAAGGCATGTGCACGCCTACGCCGCCATGCTTCGTGCTCGCACCTCGCCTCGCCTCGCCTCGCCTCGCCGCACTATGCCACGCTCAAGCGTCGGTCGACATTGTCACCGCCATCCACCGTCCACCGTCTGCGATCAGCTGCCCTGCACCACTCTCGCTTCACTCTGCTACGACGCTTTTCTTGCGCTAGTCCTCCCCTGTTTTGGCCCAGTGACACCCGCTTGGCGCTCCCCCGCCACCCCGCTACCCCGCTCCTGTCCTGCAGGGGCTCGCACCTCGCCGTCACCCGCGTCCCACTCAGAACCTGCGCACCGACTGCTGCTGCTGTGCGGGGTAACCTTGCGGTGGATAACCGCCGCCCTGCTGCGGGTATCCTTGCTGCTGTGGCGGCGGACGTCCATAAGCGCCGGGCGGCGGCGGCCTTGCGTATCCTTGCTGCGCACCAGGACCACCAGGGTATCCTCCTGCCTGTTGCTGTTGCGGGTACCCGCGAGGATCGGCGGGCCCCGCGCCGGGACGCGGGCCAGAGTACGACCGCGATGGCGGGGCTTGGTACGGCCCTCCTGCGCCGGGCTGCGGTTGTTGCGGGTACGGCGCGGCGCCATTCATTGGGCGTGATGGACCGGGGCCGCCAACTTGGGCGGGCGGGCGAGGCGACTGGCCACGCATGGCAGCGCCACCAGGACCCACCATGTGTTGGGGTCCGTGAGGCGGCGAGGAAGCGGATGGCCGAGACGACGGCACGGCATTGGCGCCTGGACGCCTAGGAGAGGATGCGGCCCCGGCGAGGTTTCCATTGCTGCCGCTGCTGCTGCCAGCACCATTCGCCATGGATCGGGCGCCTACGGATCCTGCCGAGGCGGACGGCGTGATGGAGGAGCCGCCCTTTTCTGCGGCCTTGATAATCTCTTCGTCGAGAACGTTGAGTGCGGCGCAAAGCACAATCCACTCGACCATGTCCTCGTTTCCCTCGCCCAACGTCTGCCATACTGCCTTTTCCTCGACGGACTTGCCGGTAATGGTGACCCTGGTGCCTCCTCCTCCGCCAGACCCCTGCGCGGCATTCTTTTGGATTTTGCCAAACTCGATGCGCTTGGGTGGGATGAGATGTCCTGCGTAGGTAAAGTAGAACATGGTCCAGTAGGGCGCATTTGGGTTGGGCTTGGAGATCTGGAAGAGGGGCTGCTCATGGCCGGGAGCGTCGGGATTGGGGAGTGTGAGTTTGTAGACGGGTGCGTTGATGCCCGTGTTGGTGATGGACCACTTTAGATTCCTCGACGCCTCGCAGCGAACGGAGCGGTCCTTTGGGTCTGCCGGGTGGCCCGGGTCGGACTGGCCAGGTGCACCAGGCCCCCTCGAACCCGGAGGCGGGACCATCTTTGCTACGCACAGGTCTCCCTGGGGCGAGGGCGTGAGGAGGTACGTCTCCTTGTTGAAGTTGGTGTGGATGTAGGAGTAGAGGGTGTGGTGTGGTTGGCCTGGCAGGTGAGCGCAGAGGGACAGTCGGGGCAACGAGCATGTCAGTGGGCTGTACGTTCCGTGTTTCCGAATGTATGCCGTAGCTCGGCGCCGACTGCTTACCATGAGGAGTGACGATGAGGGTAGGGAGGTGATTAGGAATGGGAGCGTGGTTCGGCGAAGTAAATACCGAGTAGCTGGCTGTAGGCGTGTAGGCGTGTAGGCGTGAGCGGGGAGGGAGATGAGCGGTGAGTAAGTGGCGAAGAAGCGTGGGTGGCTCTTCTGCAAACTTACCCGACATGATGGCCGTGGGTGGTGGTGAGGGGAGGTTGGTGGTAGTATCGGCTCGTGTGTTGGGGAGCTTTTTCGTTCAAGGAGCGTGGGTCAAGGAGCGTGGGTTGAGCGGGCGAGGCGGGTAGACGAGGGTGTGTGGGGGGCTGGATCTGCTCGAGTAGGGAGAGGCTACTGCGGCTACGCAATTGTGGAGGGTGCTGGTGTGAATAGCGAGACTTGATCAAACGGAAAAAGAGGCGGCAGACGGATGAGCACCCGTGGATGCGCGGGGTCGAAGGGAGTAGGTCGGTGAGTGAAGTGGAATGGCAGTGGGTGGGCAGTGGACGATTACAGTCTTTTGGTGTTTGGGAGTGGAGTAGAGCGCGCTAGGCTGGGACAGTCGAATGGTACCTTTGTTAGCCAAGGGACGTACAGTACGTACCAACTATCCAAAGACGAAGGAGCGATTGGCGTCGGTACGCACAGGGCGTGGCAGGGCGTGCGTGTGTGTGTGCGTGCGTGCGTGCGTGCGCGTTGCGTACTAACGCTATTGTGCGTGACAGTGCGTGTGAGTGGTGCCTGCGTGCAGGCGGGGCGGCGTGTGGGCGTGCGGTGGTGTGTGTGTATCTGTCTCTCTCGGCTTCCGCGCCGTCTCACTGGGACTCAACGCCGAGTGAGCGTATTGTACTCATGACCGCAACCAGACCACCGTCCCACCTCCTTTCGGGCCATTATTGGCGGGGATGTGCGAGCCCGGTCAGGCACTGGGACAGTCGCGCGTCATCGACCCAAGGAGGGATCACGCACGCTCGCACGACGCCTTCCCCCACGCCCCACGCCCAGCGTCGTCCCCCCTCGCAACGACGTTCGTTCCATCATCGTCGTTCTGCGTCGCATCTGCGGCTGCGTCTGCCCACCTACTTAGCCGACGCTCGACGCTCCCCGGACAAGGCAGGGCAACGCGACGACGGACGACTAACGACGAGGACAGGGGCAGCTTTTGGTCCTCGGTGGTGGCCCAGCGTGGGGCGCGTTGCATTGCTTGGCTCTCTATGGCCGCGTATTGGACTCTGACTGCTCTCGTGCCTGCTCCCCGCTCAGCCCCTTTCAGCCCGCCTGCGCCCCGCCATTAATCAATCAGTCAGTCACCCGCCAACCCAAGCGCCGCCGCCGCCGCCGCCAGGCCCCGGAACCGTAACGCCGTCAGTCGCCAAGGGCTAGCCGGCATCTGAGCTATGCAATTGCAAACGCCCATCTTTGCCTGCCTGCCTGCCTGCCTTTCTTGCACTATGGATACCCATCATCCCACGTCCATCGCCCTTGCTCCGCCATTAGCCTGTCTGCGCCTCCGACCCACAGGCACGCGCCTCGCGCACGGCCACTACAGCCGAGCGTCGAAAGGAGAAAAAAAAAAAAAGGCTCGTTGCGTTGCGGTGCGGCGAGTCGGGAGGGCGAGAGAGCAGGCGGGCTGGGTAAACACGCACACGCGCACAACTCGCAGCAGCCTTGTCTCAGCGGACAGCGGGCAAAAGGCGCGCCAGCTACTCCGCGACCATTAAGGTTGGCCCAGCTACGACCGACGAGGGCGCGCGCAGGCGACCTTCTGACACGGCCTCCGATCCTACCTTTCTAGGCGGCAGGGCGAGCTTCCACGTGGATGTGTGTGTGTGTTGTTCCAGGTGGCGCGTGCGTGCGTGCGTGTCAGAAGCAACCCGGGTTGGCCGGGTCGCAATCGGGTCAGAATCAAGTCACCGAGTGCAACAACACCTCCATAACTTCCATGACTTGCCATTGATTCCTCTCCCCCCACCTCACCTCCGCTCTACCTCGAAGCATCCACTCCTTACTCCCCCCACAATGACGTCTTCGAACCCCACCATCAACCCCTTTGCCTCGCGCCCGCTCCCCAAGACGCTCTGCCTCTTTGACGTCGACGGCACGCTCACTCCCGCGCGACAGGGCGCCTCCCCGGAGATGCTCCTCCTCCTACAGCAGCTACGTGCCAAGTGCGCCATTGGCTTTGTGGGTGGCTCAGACCTCAACAAGATTGCCGAGCAGCTACGCCCGGCAGGTACCTCTGTGGATGCGATCCACGCCTTCGACTACGGTTTTGCCGAGAATGGACTCACAGCCTACAAGTTCGGGGCGCCCCTCGCGTCGCAGAGCTTCATCCAGTGGCTCGGCGAGGAGCGGTACAAGGCCCTCGTGCGCTTCTGCTTGGCTTACATTGCGCAGCTCGATATCCCCGTGATGCGCGGGACGTTCATCGAATTCCGCAATGGAATGATCAACGTCTCGCCGATTGGGCGCAACGCTTCTGTGCGGGAGCGCAACGAGTTTGAGGCGTACGACAAGGAACACAAGGTCCGCGCGAAATTCGTCGACGCACTCAAGGAGCGCTTCGCAGAGTACGGCCTGACGTTTTCCATTGGCGGGCAGATTTCCTTTGACGTGTTTCCCTGCGGGTGGGACAAGACGTATGCGCTGCAGCACGTGCAGAATGAGGGATTCGAGGAGATTCACTTCTTTGGGGACAAGACGTACAAGGGCGGAAACGACCATGAAATCTTCCAGGATGAGCGCACCATTGGACACACCGTCGCCTCGCCAGAGGATACTATGCGCGAACTCAAGCAGCTCTTCAAGCTCTAGGAGGCGTGGCGTCGACGCCCAGAACACTCCCCTTGTACATACTTTTTTATCACTTGCGACCGCAAGTGCACGCCATACGCTCCTTTCTCACGGCCGTGTCCCCTCTACACAAATACAGCCCAAGCCCCACCTATCCCGTATTCGCACGCAAGTCACGCACGCGCAGGGCACACAAGTTCAAATTCATGCTGCAGGAATTCGCGCGGTGGAGCTGGACGGGGACTTGGACTTGGACTTCAATTCGCACCGCATCAGGAACCTGTAATGAGATTGAGATTAGAGTCGGTTCGCGCAGATGTATTCGTTGACTGAAGTGCGGGTGCGAGTCTTGCCTGTGCGAGAGCCCCGGCATGCACACGGAGACGTCCCGCTAAATTGACGGGATCATTGAGCGACTGGGAGTCCATGCCGCCACGCCTCGGCTGATGCGATGCCCTCATCGTCGAATGTAGGATGTCCTGACAATTGCTACCGCGGGGAGGAGCTGGTACCTAGCCTGGGTTGACTGGGCGGAATGCGCAGAGAGTGCTTGATCCGGCGACTACATTGGACGAGCTGACTGACAAGCCGGCAGGGGACGATGATCTCCCCGCTAAAAGCCAGCTCGCTCTGGTTGCATTCGAGGTACTCGAGGGCGCGCTCTTCTCCGTGGAGCTCTCGCGCCTAGGCGTACTTGTCAGGCAGTGGTGATCAAAGTGTCTCGATGTCTCGATGTGTGCTCGAGTATCTTGAGCAAGCGCTGCCAGAAGTCGGACATGCCGAGATCGATCACAAGCAAGAGCGACCGGATGACCCTCACAGCACGAGCCTTGCATGCTTAGATAGGTAGGTATCGCTTAGCGGTGAGCATCCTGAGAACAGTGCATTGGATCTACACGCATATGCGCAAGTCTTGAGAGGCGCCCGACTCAGAGAAGACGTCGCATTCGCTTCTGAGAGGCAGTGCGCACAGCTAGCTCCCTTCGAGGACGTCGTCGGACCAGGTGTACCGCACGTGTGGGACTCTGCTGCGTTGGGCAGCCCTATGCGTGTGGGAGTTGGTGAAGCCGCGTGTGCATGCTGCGTTTAGTCGTGATTCCAGTGCTCTAACATCGAGTCGAGCAGTTTGAGTCGAGTTAAGCATTCGTACGCCAGTATATGCCCGGCTTGCTTGGGGGCAGTGCGCGGTGACTGGGCGTGTTCGTCGGATCTATGCAATCTTGAGGCACTTGTCTGTGCGGTGGGGTCGGAACCAAGCATTGATGGATATCAGTCCCCGGCGAGTCCGCTTTTGCTCCCCGCCTCTACTGCGCTCCTGAAACTGACCCTTGGTCCTACACCTGTACAAAAACCCAACGACGACCTCCCCCTCCTTTGGCGGTGGTTGTGCCGCAAAGTGCCTCTGCGCAATCCCACTCAAGTACGTCTTTGCATCCTCATCATCGAAGAAGTCCTCTGGGCAGGGACTCGCCCGCGCCTCGGCATCGCCCTCGTCCTGCGTGGCTGCCCCGCGCTTCTTCCCCGCTGCGGCACCAGCACTACCACTACCACTGGCATTCCCATTGGGGTTGATCGTAGCGGGAGGGGAGCGCGCACGGAACTTGGCTTCCCCGCGGGAGGAGTAGCTCGTGGATGTCGCTGCAGCGCTGGCTAGTGCTGCGCGACGTTTCCCGCTCGCTTCGGCGAGGACGCGGTCGTCAGGTCGACCGGATTCCCGCTCTTTAGCTGCGGCGGCTGCGGTCGAGGAAGAGGAATGCGAGGATGAGGCCGAGGATGAGGAAGAGCCGGAGGAAGACGTGCTTGATGAGCGCGGGCGACTGCTGCCCGGCGCGGGAGGAGGAGGGTACGTTGAGGCGAGGGAGAAGTGCGTGATGTACGAGGTGAGCGCTGAAGTGGGCATGCTGTTGAAGTCGACGCGGGGTGCGGGTGCCGCGGCTTGGGCGTTGGCGCCGGCTGCGGGAAGGATCGAGGCGGGTGTAACGCAGGAAGCAATGTCAGTATCGGCCGGGCCAGGACCGCACAGAGTACATCAAGATGAATGTCCTGTCGCCGCACACTCACATTTGTCCTTGTCGGCGGATGCCATGGTCGGTGGGCAAGTATAGAGAGGGTAAGGCGATGGGGCGGTGATGAGTCGGTGACGTCGAGGTGGTGGTGGTGGTGAGAAGCCAAGGGAAGAAGCGTCGTCTGTCATGCCTCTCCCTCTCTCTCACTCACCAAGACGTCATCCGCACGCTGCGCGCGTCGCGTCTGTGCTTCCGGCAGCTGGTCAATGCCGACGCGCGACGTTGAGACTGGCAACCGCTCGATACTGGCGACGCCATCAATTCCCCCCCTTGGGATTCTATCAATTACATCGAATACTGCCGAGAGACAAGAGCCTAATCTCCATCTCCTTCCGTGCAACAGTCACGACACCCGCCAGAGCTGGCCGCTACCAGCCCTAGGGCGGAACGAATCCCAGTCGATGACGCCCGCGCCGCCCCTCAGATCCATCCCATCCTCTGCGAGCCCACGCGCCCGCTCATGCGATTCTTGTCCTCGTCATCCTCAACCGGGAATCGAATCTCCTCTTCTCCATCGTGCTCTCCCTCCGCATCGAGGTCTACCTCCTCTTGAACGAGCGTGACCTCCTCCCTCAGACTGGAGTTCGCATTGGCCGTGCCGAATGCTGCTCGGATCTTGCGCGTAGAGGAGGGAGAGCTGCCGCTCGCGCCCGGACTGGTGCGGCCTCGTTCCTTGACGTCGTTGCGTTCTGACCCGCGCTCGTGGTTATCATCGGGCAAGAGGTAGGCCGATTCGGAGGTTGCAGCACCGCCGTCGCTCAGGCAGGGCGAGGCCGGTGGGGAGTACTGCATCCATCCAGCCGAGACACGACTCGCGCGAGCGCTGGTGGCTGCGGCGTCTCGTCCGCCACTAGCGCCATTGCTTGAGCCGCCAGCACCACCTGTACCACTGCCTCGGAACCAGGAGGAGCCAGGCAGCGTGTAGGTGCTGTTCCTCAGCCAGGCTGAGCTGAGGCCCCAAGTCGAGCCCGAGCCAGAGGCGGCACGCGCACCGCCCCCAACAGAGCGAGAGAGAGGCGTCTTTCCCGCCAAGTCGTCGCGTACGGGCGTGGGCATGCGAGTGGGCGTGGGACTGAGGTAGCCTGCATCGTGGACCGCCTGCGTGGTCGCCCTCGTACTGGCCGAAGCGGAAAAGGGACGCAGCCACGCCGGGGCAGGAGCCGAAATCCTCGTTGAGACGCGCTGGAACTCGACGCCCTGACGCACCGCCTCGAACCGGTCGCCGTCGCCATCGCAGTCCTCTTCGTCGGTAGTCGTGGACTTGGAAGACTTGTCAACTCGCTTCATCTCCATGTGCTCCTCTTCGGCATACAGGGGCAGCGTCTCAGTGGGACTAATGGGCATCGCAGGTAGGTCCGAGAGGTCCGGCACGCCACGGCGGCGGTGATTGCCGACAGGGGCCGACGACGACGACGCAGAGCCGAGTGCGTGCCCGCCGTAAGCAGCCCACAGCTGGAAGATTTGAAATGCACGAAAGATGTACTCGATGTGCTTCTCGTAGGCGTGGAGCATCACCGCATACCAAATGAACATCATATCAGCGCGTTCGAAGCCCAAGCTGGCTGCCTCGCGCTCGCGTGCAAACGAGGCATGTGCACCCGCTCCCTCTGTGCGATCCTCGAGCAGCTCGAGCTTCGCAATCTTGGCAGCGAGCGGGTCGTATGCGCCCTCTTGGGAGCGCCGGGCATTGTCTGTGGCATCCGTGGCGTTGCAGTCGATGAATGCCTGTGTGTGGGTGCGCAGCGACGAGGCCTGCACAGAATTGGTAGCTCCCGCCTCGACGACGATGAGGAGGTGCCCATTGGTGATGACGCCTACGAGGCAGCTGGCCAGCGCCATTTGTCGGCCCACGAGGGCGAGGATGATGTGCTCGGGCGCTTCTGCCACGAGGGGCTGCTCGGACTTGTAGCTGGCGGCCTTGACGCGGTAGAGGAGGTCGGTAGAGTAGTAGGGGTTGACGTGGTACACTGCTAGGCATGCGCGTGGCACCGAGTCTGGGCGGCGATCGCGGCGGTGTTACATGTTAGGGTAGGTCAGCGTCATGGCTCAGCTGTGAAGCATATAGGCACGCGTCGCTAGGGCTGGGACTGCGACTGCGGCGGCGGCGCTTGCACGACCAGCATCACGTACACGCCACGGCCAGCGCCGACAGCATACATGCACCCCGCAACCTCACCTTTCATCAAGCAACACTGATATCCTCTCCCAATGGGACCCTGCGCGTTCGCGGGCAAGCTCTCATCGTGCATCTCGAGCAGCCTCAACGTGTACTCAGGCGGCTCCTCTGCGCCCACCGCATCCTCATCGCGGAGAGCCGTCTGACCTAGGACATTCGCACATCGGACAGTGGTGCGGTTCAGCAATGCCTGGTAGGTTGCTTCGTCCGTCCAGTCGAGGTCGTCGCGCGTGGGTGGGGGGCCATTCGCTACGACGACGCGAGGAGTGGGGAAAAAGGGGATGGCGGTAGGGTCTGCACCGATGAGGAAGCAGTGCTCATCGGGAGGGGGCGAGGCGGTGCGTGTGTGGGAACCTTCGTCGGCAGGGGAGGAGAGGGGCGATGAGGGGGCGGGAGGGTAGGTGATTTCGATGAGGCTGGGTGACGCGGAGCGGATCATGGCGGACGCGGCGGAGGGAGCGAGTGTGGGTTGTGAGGGGAGAAGAGTGAAGCTAAAGGGAAGAAGAGTGAACCAGGGGAAGAAGGCGAGGCGATGAAAAAAGGAGTGACACTCTAGCCAGCGCTCTACGTGGCGCAGCGGCACGTCCGTCCGTACGAACGAACTTTGTCCGCCTGGCGAAACCAACGCGTCCACGCTTTCCTTCGCGTCCACTTCCGCCTCGCGTTCGACGTTCGCCTGACGGGACGACCAAGTTGTGCTGCGCTTAGCCAATCCCACACACGACTTGCACGCCGTGCTATCTCTCACGCAATGCAAATAACATTCAACATCCCCGAGCGTCCATCGACATCACGCCGACTGGGGCGCAGCAGCGAGTCTAGCCCAGACGGCCTCCTGGTCTGCCTTTTTGGAGCGCATGACCTGCGCCTTGCGCAGCATCAGCCGCCGCGAGAGGTATTCTTGCACCGACAGGGGCGACACCGTATTCATCACTGGCGGCGTATCGTCCGCCGTTGCGGGTGCATCGAGCGCCTTGCTCTCCTCCTGCTTCTTTTCCCGCTTCTCCTTCTTCTCGCGCTCTTTCTTGTCCTTCTTATCCTTCTTCTCGGCCTTTTTCGCCCGCTTCTTCTCCTCTTTCTCCGCCACTGCCGCCACTGCCGCCTCTGCTGCGTCCGCCTCTCGCCGCGCCTCGTCCAATTCGCTGGCGGCTACTGCCGGCATCGGCGAGCCAGGCGCCGGAGAGCTCGGCCCGCTCGAGGCGATGCCCAGGATCTCGTTCATGCTGATCATATCGCCGTGCAACTGGCGCTTCGCCCGGAGGAACTTTGCGCGTGAGCTGGGCGTGGCAAGAAGTGGTGATAGAAGTCAGTCACCGCCTGGCATTGATCCCACCTGGCGAGCATGTACTACGTCGATGACGTCGCGCGCACTCGACACTCACGCGTTGCGTATCGTTGCTGCGGAAGGCTGGGGACTAGCCGTATCCACCTCAGAGGAAGACGAAGCCTCCTTCGAAGACGACTTGCTCCCCTTTTCTTTCCGCTTGCTCTTGTCCTTTTCCTTCTTGTCCTTTTTCTTGTCCTTGTCCTTGGACGAAGACTTGCTTTTCCGCTTCTTGGAGGCTCGATCGGCGTCGCCTTCTTCTGTCTCCTGTTCATCATCATCGGAAGATGCAGAGCGTTTCCGCTTGCTCTTCTGACTCTTCTTGTCCTTGTCTTTGTCCTTGTCCTTGCTCTTGTCCTTACTCTTGCCCTTGCCCTTGCGCGACGAAACCTCACCATCGACTGTCGTTGTCGCCTCCTCCTCCTCAGTAACAGCCGTCGGCGCCGGACTTGGACTAGCGCTACTCGCCGCTGCGGCATTCAGCCTCTCGAACAGACCCCCCAGCTCTCCCCCACCCCCAATCCACCGATCCGCCCCTCCGCCCTTTTCCCGCGCCTCCTTCTCCGCGCGCTGACTCCCAATGCCCGTCTTGTCCATCTTGAACATCGTCTTGATCGTCTTGGTGCTGCCCTGGCCTGACCCGCCGATGCCCTGGCCCTCGGACCAGCCCATCTGCGAGAGGAGCCGCTGTCCTGGGAGGGATGTATCCGATAGCCACGAGGCGTTGCGCGTAGACGCGCTGCCTACTAGGCGTTGCTTGCGTTTGGCTCCCGCGAGACCCATGGTGGGCGAGATGTTGATGAGGAGAGGAGGGTGGTGTGCAGAGGTTAGCGGAAAGCTTGATTGCAAAGCCTTGTACGTTCAGGAATGCAGCACGGAAGAGGTTCAATTTGTGCTCCCCACGCTCTGGCTTGGGCCCCGCGTTCTCTCGGCCAAATTTTTGGAGGCAGGGCAGCTTCGGATCCGAGCGGAGAGTTGGGCCGCGGCAGATCCACCTTCGAAGCGGAGGCTGTCGAGTCTAAATGTTCTCATGGCTGAACTTGCCATCCTCCCTAGACTTCTTCCTGGCCGGGACATTTGCTCCACAGGCCAGGCCAACAGCAACAATGCTACTCTCAATGATCACCGCTATTGCTACCACTCAATCCGTTCAGTCGCAACAGAAGTCCGCGCCGCCCCTGCGCAACACCTCCGGCAAGCGCATCGTCGTCCTCATCTCCGGCTCGGGCTCCAACCTCCAGGCCCTCATCGATGCCACGCACCTGCACCCTACCGCCGGGCCCCTCGCGGCTGCAGGCGCCCACATAAGCGTCGTAATCTCCAACCGGAAAGCCGCCTATGGCCTGCAAAGGGCTGCATCTGCCAATCCGCCCATCCCACATGGGGTTCTCGCTCTCAAGACGTGGCAGAACCGTAATCCGGGAGGTACGCGAGAGCAATACGACGAGGTCCTTGCCAAGGCGGTGATTACCGCCGGGCAGGAATCAGCAGACAACCCTCCGGACCTCGTCGTCCTCGCGGGCTTCATGCATATCGTCTCCCCGACGTTTCTCCGCGCACTGGGCCACCCCGACCCACAGTCCACAGAGGCAGACTCGGCGCTGGAGACGGGCTCGGGATCGGCTGGCCCCGCCTGGCGCCCGAAGAAGCCAGTACCCATCATCAACCTCCATCCGGCTCTCCCTGGGGCATTTGATGGCGCAAACGCCATTGAACGCGCATTCAACGCTAGCGTCGCAGCACCCGCCAAGGACGATGCCCAAGACGGTACCGAACGCATATCACACACAGGCGTAATGGTACATGAAGTCGTGGCGGAAGTGGATCGCGGCGCACCCGTCGTGGTCAGGGAGGTACCTATCCACGAGGATGATACGCTCGAGAAGCTCGAGGAGAGGATGCATGCCGTTGAGCATGAACTCATCGTCGAGGGCGTCAAGATTATGCTGGAGCGCATGGGGACTGGAGAGGGCGAGGAAGGCGAGAAGGGAGGCAGCAAGGAGGCTTGAGGGCTTCGCAGGGGAGATGGAGACTCGGCAAGGTACAGATGTCGGCAAGTATCAGATGAGAAGAAGAAAAGGCATAGGGTACGACGGGCATACATTCACTCAGCATCATTCACGTACGGAAACATCACCCTCTCATAATGGCAAACCTCACATTGCATTACCTCGAATGCTCCCCGACAAGTATGTCGCTCGCCTCCCTTTCTTCAAGCCCTGACGCCAGCAGCGGCGCGCTCACGCCCGCGCGTACGCATGACCTTCCAATCGATGGGGTCGACGTCTGCCAAGGAACAATGAACCTTGCGGACTGGGCTCGATCGCCCGATCGCCATCTCGAGGTCCATTACATCGTCAGGGAAGGAGCAAGGTGCATGTATGCAAGCGATTCGCACACGTACTACGCGCGGGCCTGTGGTCAGGGCGCATACACGGAAGGAATTCGAGTGGACCATCTTCGTTTACTTGGACCTCGACGCCTTCGTATCGGTCCGCTTGGGTTAATATGCTCTTCCATGGCTCACTGATCGACAGACAAGTGAGGAGTTCTGAAGTGCTAAACGGGGGGCAACGCGCTCCACGGGCCCTTTGAGGTGAATCTGTCGAGGGGACAAAGAGCGACAAGACCTTCCTCGGTGGCGTATGAACCCTAAGTTGCCAGCGGCGTGCTGCTCAGTTGCTGACGCCTAGCCATTATGCACGCCAAACTCTGCATGAGATCGGCGGGTGCAGATATTGTCGCGCTTCCGCTGGGACGGAACAGGGTCGACTGGCTTCGCACAAGCGGAAGTCTGCGCCGCCATGATGACGCACAAAATGGACGCCACCGAGGTACGCAGCTTTCTGCTGATCAGCATCAACGCCATTGCGACTGCGCCAAAGTCAGCGCCAGCCCGATGCAGAAGAAGAGGTATCAGGCAAGAAGAACCCCTTTCAACGCAAAGCTTCTGGAACGGCTTCCAGTGGAGAGCAGCCAGCACCCGCTCAGTCAGGGAAGGACATAGAGACGCACTTCAATTACCGAAGCCTTTTTTTTTTTCGGCGACCCAGGCTGAACGAGTCGGTCATCGCAACGAGACAAGGCAGTTGGCATCTGAGCGGTCGATTGAAGAATTTTGACAGTTGGACGCCCTGTTGAAGAGCTAAGGCCAGCGGTACGTGCTCGAGCCGACCTCTGAATTTCCATTTCCATGTCGAGGAGCCGCCGATAAGCAGCGACTTGGGAGCCTGTGCCGCAGGGGAAGAACATGGATTACGAGACTTAGAAGGTGCACTGCCATTCCCTGTCGCAGAGTTTGTGACTCACAACTCAAAGACAGCCAGGACTGGGGCTGAAACCGCAACCCCTGGGACAAGCAGTGCACTTGCTCACATCGGTGGTGTTGTGGTCCGGGTAGAAAGTGACCGGGCAAGACGCACACCTGCCGGTCGGGCCCACAGTGCTATCGCAGAGTCCCGTCCTACTATTACAACCACCGAGGCAGACTTTGTAGCCTCCGCCGCCAGTAATGATGGTGCAGGCCGGCCTAGTGCTTTGAGCGTAAGAGAGCGCCAAGTGGAATGCCACTGCAGCGAAGAGGAGGGCGTTGATGTACTTGAACATGGCGAGGGATAGCATGGTGGACGACGAAAGGAGACCTTTGCAGAGGCTATGAAGGATTGCAGCGTAGGCAGCACGTCAGCTGAGGGTGCTATAGCGAAGGATCCGGGCTCAGCGGGCGGGGAAGACTTACCGCCAATAGCAATCTTGCCTGAGAGGTAAAGCGTCGTAGAGGAGCGAGCAGTGTGCGTTGGCAAAGAGTTGATGCGTTCCGAGGTGAAAGTGGAAGAGGGCGATGGTTGGCGAAGTTATAAAGGAAAGGCGCAGAGCGGTGGAGCCAAAAATTCCTGCGGCCAAAAAGTCTGATCCCTTCTTCCCAGTTCGGCGCATGACTTACGCCTACCTCCTAGTGGGCGTCGACGCCGCCTGCTGCATTGAGCCAGCGTACGTCATCAGTAGGTACGGCGTACTGTGCCTTAACCAGGAGCTGATACCAGACACCCGGAACTCCGCGTGGGTGGCGCTCATTGGTCAAGCACGATAAAGCAACAACGACACTTCCGCACCGCGTCAAATCGACGCCGACGGCGCTGTGTTGGCACGATCGAGGCGCTGCGCATCACCAAGGTACACGGCCATCCTCATCCCCAACACGAGCGGGGAACGATCTCAGGCCAAGGTCCTTCCGTGAGGTTAAGCTACTGCGGGGCCTCATGACTTGGGGCGGCGGTGTTCGTGTATCCGACAGTGAGCACTGTCTTCTTCCGAAGCGCTCTGCCGGGGCGCGAAGTTTCGATCATGGCAAGTATCGCAACCAGCAATGATGATAGGCAACGCCTTCGCTTTCCGAGCTGCAGCGACGCCAATGTTTGTGCTGCGCGTACCCACATGCGTCGGCGACCGTACGCGCTCTGTTCGAGAACGACTGCGGCCGCACAGGACTTCGAGCGTCCACTCACCTGGATCAGTAGCACTCAAAACCGGAGGGCTCACCGCACGCTTGATTCTTCCAAAATCGGCAGATTACACAAGCGCTGGTTTGTTCCCGATACAGGAGAGGATAGGAGAGGAGAATTCAGACAGGGCCCCGCGGAGCAGAGAGAAAAGGATTCAATCGCATCACAAGACACAACGCACCGAGGATTCATTGTCCGCTGGCCTTTTTCGCCCACTTGGATGGGACAACTGCTGCACCGCCCACGCTTGTCAGGGTTCACGTCGCACTTTTCGCCGTCGTTGTGAGTGCAGCCACTGTCACAGACTTGGTACGAGCCATCATCGGCGATGATGGCGCAGCCGCGATAGCTCGATGTGCTGCTTGAGCGACTGATACAGAGTGCTAGTACGACGACGAGAAGGAAGATGGTGATTTTGAAGGTCATGATGGACCGCAGGTTGATGATGCTGGGGGATGGAAGAGATTCGTTGACGAGGAGTAGGGCGTAGGAAATCTGGCAAGAGCGGCAGCCGAATGGCCGGAAGGAGCCTCCCTTATAAGCTCAGCGCGAAGCCCTATTTACCGCTTAGCGCCGCAAGCGCTGCTTGTGCTCATGTGCGAGTCTCACCTCGACCTACTTACTCGTGTCGCGCACTGCCGGGATAACATCATGACTTCAGTCCCTGTAGCCGGTGATGGGTACTAGCGGTGCCACCCTAGCTCGGCGCCGAGGGACCGGGCCGTCATGAATTGGAACGGGTTCATAGGGAGTAATGTGGACACGACTTTCACTCTGGCTGAGCACTCATAGGCACGCGCTTAGCTGGCAGACACTCAGCTTCCGCATCAGGAACAACACACCAACTGTCGGCACGTTAGGTAGGTACCAGCTTCCTACCACACCATTTGGGTAACTCGCCGGCTTTTGAGCTCCGAGGGTCACAATTGCGCCGCCTATTAATACTCACGACGAAAAGCTGAGGCAAAGCGGAAGTCCTTGCAAAGTGCTGGTCACATGGCGTGCCGTTGCGGCCGGATACTATTTGGTACTGAAGTGAATGATGCGCGTGTCACGGACCCCTCCCGCGTCACGCCCTGCAGAAGGGCCAGCATCAGGCCTCACCTTTTGTGCGTAAGGAGGGGAAGTAAATCATTCTTCATATTACCGTTTACACCTACAGCACCGCGGAACTAGGAACAGGGATGCCACACAAGGCCTGATCCTTGCAGCCGCCCCTCTTGACAATACCCGGGTCGTGATTGACGGAGAGTTACGCACTATATGGCCGCAAGAGTAATCTCATCCTCGGCTTGAGCGTGTTGCTCCGGACCAGGCACGCTACGCTGCTCCAGTTGACCCAACTTCCGCTTTGCTGGGACCTTTGTTTCATCAAGAGCGGCAGTTGTCCCTCTGGGTCGTCGGGCCGATTCTGACTCCTGCCGCCAATCTGAAGCCTTGCTCGCCTACGGGCCGAAATGAAGGGTTTCCCGGTTATCTCGCAGCGGCTTCATGTCAGCTGCGCAGTCCCGACTACCTGGGACAGGCCACCGCGAGCCCTGATATAAAGGCGTTGACGTGTGTTGCCCCACCCTTGCAAGTCACCGACATCACTCCTTTGTCGCTTCATTTCGTGTCACCAGAACATCCTTTTGAGCTTGTCATCCAGGACTCACGAGCCTGAATTTTCGAGATACCTACCTATTTGCATGCGCCACTAGCCAAGCTACCCAGAAGCGCTTACGGAAAGGGTGAGTGTTTGCGAAGGCGATTCATCTCGACCTGTAGGTACTGAGTACATACGACGACTGACCCTGGACCCGCTATGCTGGTGACAGCAGCAATGCACCTCTCACACTTCACCACTATCCTGCTCGCCCTTCTGGCGTTCCCTTCCTACCGGCTCTGCGAGGCCCAAAAATCCCAATACCAAGGCTGTGCAATCATCGCCGACGATGGCTCCTACCAAGTTTGCAGCGGCAAATGCGGTCCAGCAGGTGGGGGAACTTGTAACGACTCTGCCAACAAGCACGGCCGATGTGCCAGATGCTTGGTCAGCGATTTCGGTCAATATCGGTCTATCAATCCCAAAGGGTGTCTGCTGTGCAGGACCTATCCTAACCATGCTTGCGACCCAGCCGTTCTGGACATCGGGTGCTATTGATCAAAACTTGTTCGGGGTGCGGCGCTGCACGATCAACACGCTCAGCGTCGCCGGGCCTGTAGGCAAGGAGGTTGTCGCTGCGCATTCAAGTCTCACTATTCGCCTCAACAGGATCTTTGGGTGGGTTGAGTCCTTTGGCAAAGAATTTGGTACGCTCAGCATCACACTTCCCTTGATTGCGCCAGCGAGAGTGTAGCTTGGACGTCCCATGGCGAGAATTCGAGAAACACGCGCTTCCGCGAGGTCCATCAACAGGGCATGCCGGAATGTTATTTCATTTCATTCGTGTTCTTGTCGAGGATTCGTGTTCTTGTCGAGGAGAGGAATGAAACATCAAGGAACGCTCTCAAACTTTCGTGTATCCCGTTGAGAACGCTTGGTGCAGAGTGTGAGTCGCGGAATCGGCTGTGTCACTAGGTACGAGCTGATGAGGGTGGAAAGCAAAAAAGACGGCAAAGGAAAGGGACTTGTGAGTAATCTTTGCGAAGCAGAGAGCGGTAAGCTACTGACTGCTTCCCCTACACGCATGCTGACTTACCTCTGCGTCTTAAACGCAAGCGTGATCCTGGGTCGGGTCGCAGGTGTGGCGCGGTGACTTATCGCACTTCTTGCAACGGTTATAGTCAATGTCGGGATATCCACCCAGGAACGTCACAGGGCAAGTCTTGCAGTCTCCTTTGTAGGTGCCTCCGGACCAGCACTTTCCACCCTTTTGGTCGCATCCGCCATCACAGACCTCGTGAGCCTCAGTCGCAAAGACGATGCACCTTTGGTCCGCTTGACAGATGCTGACGAGGAGAGAGGCCAGGACAAAGGACGTGAAGGTCTTCAAGTGCATCGCTAGGGACGGGAAAGCCCGGACCAAGGTGGGTCAGTGGTCAGTAAGTGGGTGTGGCCAGGAACACCCGGCCAAATGATGACACTCACTTGTGGATTTTGCTGTTCGTGTGAGCGAGTTCAGATTGACAATTGAGCCGAGTTGTGCGCGTGTGTGGCGACTCGAGCTGAGAGTGCTTGTACGTGACGAAGCGAAGGGGGATAGCGACCAATTTGGGCCTGAATCTATCGCCTTTTTATAAGTCACCAAGGCCCCGGATCTGTCCGCACAGTTTGGGCATTTTGAGGTTCCTGGAATGTATGATCCGTCCTTTGACGCAACTCTTGCAGGCGCCCAGAAGTTTTGTTGCTGCTGCAATAAAAGTCAGCCAGTCAGCCACGGGCCTCGGCGCGTTATTACCGACACTGTCAGCCCTGAAAGTTTTCTGACGAGCCTCGCGCTTCAACGGATCTTTCCTTCCGTCAGCGGCATCGCTTGCCCCCGACTGAAGTAGCTGGTTGACGAGACTGGCAAGCTACTTCCAACTCCTTCGGTGCCATCGACCCGAGACAAACGCGGCACCGTCCATAGAAGTTGCTGCGGGCTGGGCGCAGAGTGAGAATTCATTGCCTCGGCAAGGCTCAGTGTAGGTACAGTAGGTACTGTACTGAGCTTCCCGCGCCCTGAGGCAACTACACGGGTTCGGTCGGTATACCGACTACCTTTCGCCAAGGACATGCCCCGAGACAGACGCCAAAACCCACGCTCTCATCGCCAAGGGCCTGGTTTGGCATTCATGCGTCGTCGTCTGTTGGGATGAATGATTGATTGACTAAAGGGGGCGACGGACAGGACAGGATGGAGCAGTTCTTATACATGTTGGGACCATTGAGAGAGGAATCACACGCCGGAGACTGAGCTAAGCTAGACGTCATAGGGGGACCGTGAGCGAGGCCCGAGCGTCGGTGACGTCGTCTCCTCAACAGTCGTCGTGTCAGGGCTGCCGCAAAAATGAACAACAATGAACAATATTGCTAATCCATTCGCTAAACAGCCGAAATGAGGCGGGCGCAGAAATTGGTTTGGGCGAGGGGGGGCGCAGACGGGACGGCAACGACCTCGTGCTCATATACCTAAGGTGACTGTAGGGCCGTAACCTTATCTCCGCTTTCGAGCAGAGTGCTAAGCCTCGTCTGAACAATGCACACAGTTTCTCCGTGCACGAATGCTAGGAAATCTTCGGCACCGCGACACTATAGAGCCCCACAAAGCCTATCAGTTGGCAATAGCTTGGGAACCCTCTGTGCCCCCCGTCAGAGTTTGGCCGGTCTTATATGAGACGGAGAGTGTCTTACTACGTCCGACTGAAAGGAGAGTCAGACGGTACTTGTCGGATCCGAGCCGCTGTGAGGGCAACCGACGCCCGAGCAATACCATCGCGCCATTGCTTTCTTGTCCTTACCTAGTACCCTTTTGGCTTGCTCTTTTGCTCCTTTGCCCTTTGCTATGCCCTAACTCGACCCACTTGCTTGTTCTCCATCCTCTCCTGTATATAATGGGCCTTTTCCGACGCCAGAAAGGCCCACTTTTGGGGCAAGAATCCACACGACGCTTCTTCACACGTGACGCGTGAAATCAGACATACTATTGTGCACGTGCCTCCCGTTTGAATTGCCAATCGCCTTACCGGTTGCGGTCAAAGGGAAATCGAATGAAGCAGCTCGTGTGTCGCAAGCAAGAAAATGGATATCATCACCCACCGTACGCCGGAAGAAGGCGTCCACGCCCAGACATTTGCTTAGCCTCGGTGGAAATGAGAGGCCACAAGAGTAAAGGGCCGGCGGAGTCAAAGAGGCTCTCATAAGAATCAATGCCGCTTCACATTCGACATTTGGTCGCCCGACGGAGCGGGCAACGAGATAATTTGGGAGCTCCAGGCTGTACATGCTGGAGTCTGGCTCGCTCTAAGCAAATGAGTATAAATGCAATGCGGGAACCTTTGAGGGCGACAGGGCTGGGTGAATGGCTCTCCAGTGCCCAGGGGCCGTCACGGTCGAACCGAAAAACGCAAGAAGAAAACGAAAGGCTAACACAGAGCCACTGACCCTCGGTGGCTCTTCTGGTGCTGAGCCTTGACCTTGAGCGCCTCGGCTGCGACTGTTCGAGGGAGGGCTGTCGATACGCGGTAGGTAGGAGGTCAGTCATGCTGCGGAAAATTGCGGAATACACCGTGGCACTCACATGCGCAGCTACCTGGAAAGCTGTAAAGCTGGTTGGGCTCACTTGCACGAATGGTTCCCTCCAGGATCACAAATGCCCTGAGCCGAGTTCTTGCAAGCCGTGCAGCCACCTTCGATAAGCTCGTAGCGGTTCCCGCCGAGGTCGGAGACAACGCAAGCCAGACATGCGCCAGTTGTCAATGCTCCTTTATCACACCTGCCGGTGCGGGAGCTGCAACCAGTAGGGCAAAAATTGTTGATTCGGGATCCGGTGACTACGCATTTGTGGACTTCTTTGCGGGCAAGGGCTTGCAGAACCATCAGCGCCAGGTAGGCGGCGAGCAAGAAGAGGTATTTCATGGAGCTGAGCTTTGCTGGGGACGAAGGGACGGCGGAACCCTCGGGTTATGGAGTCAGCGCCTGCCATCAGCAGCTAGCGAGCGCTATAGGTACGCAAGACATACTCACCCTATGCTGGTCTGTGCTTGACCGCGCGATTAGGTGGTAGGACTCTGAGACGATTAGCACCGGAAAGGAGTGGAATGGGATGGTATGAACGAAGGGAGCCAGTAATGGGAAGGGGCCGTATTTGTGCTGAAACCTATGTGTGACCGTGGTGCCTACCTACAGTGAGGACTGACTTCCGCTTCCCGCGCGGGACAAGTGCCAAAGATTGCGCGAGCAGTGATCAGCCGACCGACTGAGGAAACATGCCGACCTTGATAGCGTGTGAACTTCAAACACTCAAACGCCGAGCGGAGCAGAACGGCGAGCTTTACCGGCGGCGGGGCCAGCGGGCGCAGTTTCGGAGCCAACGCCTGAGTTTAATGACAATTGAAGCAGTTTGTACCTACACCGTGGGACTTGCTCTCGCGACTGCACTCTGCAGCTACTCCTCCTCTGAAACGGCTCGCAGTTCGCGGCAAGGAATCCAGAATCCGTGGGAGGAGCCGGAGCAACGGGGGTAATCTGCGTAGCCTCAGTAGAGGCAACGGCTGGCAGGGGTAGGTACCTCACTTCAGTCTTGGGCGGTGAGCAGCCGACTAGCGGCCGATTAGGCGGCGAGCCTTGTCACGCAGCGGTGACGAGCTTTGCGACCGCGACTGCAGGTACTGAGCTTGGCTATCGACCAGCACAACTGCCTCTTCGATACGCACATGGCATTTGTCATCCGAATCACCATGTCATGAACCCACGGCATGAGAGTCGATCGAGACGAAGCGGCACTTTCATTCAGAGCCAAATAAGAATGCGGTCATAAGGGGCGCAGTGAGTATCACAAGGCCCGCCCTCTCGGACCTACGGGCGAGAGAACATTCAAGTCAGCAGCCTACCTCATGGCGGTGAGCACGTCCGAAGGGGAATGCGCTTCTTAGACGATTGCCTCTCGTCAGGACCCCTTGGTGCTTTGTCCCTGAGCGCAGACGCAGTGAGGTGTCTTCAGAGGAAAGTTCCTACCGCGCACCGGTAAACAGCGAGGCATTGACAGTCGGTAGGGAAGTGGTGGTTTGATTGGTCGATGGTTGGTTTGATTGAGCTCCTAAATGTGTAAGTAGCCGAACGACGGGTCACTCTCCCTTTATAGGCTTTCGAAGAGTGTCGAAGGAGCCTTCAGTCTGCGAAATAGAGCGCACGCGGGGCCCAAGCGTCCGTTCGAGCGTCGCCTGTTCGGGCCGAGCGTGGATGAATGCTGGAAAGTGTGGAATGCGCAAGCAGGTCAGCCTGCGAGTAGACCTACCTCATTAACCCCCCGGACTCCTCGACTTCGCCTGGAATCTGTCACTCACCAGCGCTCTGAGGTCAGGCGCACTTCCCAGTGCGGTCATCACAAGCGGTGCCACAAGGACTGCAGGTGCCCTGCCTAACTTCGTATTGCGTACCGTGTCGGACGGCGACGCAGGAACTGCATATGCCTGTTGCGGTCCCGCATATTCCACCCCTGTCACACCCGTCCGGGCAGAGCCCGGGGAAGCCCTGTTGGCTGGAACTGGGAATGACTGCGCACACGTTTATTTTGGCCTGAGCGGCGGCCGATGCTGCAAATAGGGCGAGGCCCATGAGTGCGGTGAGGAGTTTGAAGTTCATGGCTGGGTGAGTGGGCGAGTGAGTGAGTTGGGTGAGGTAGTGTGGATGTTTGTCTGTGCCTGGGCGTAGTGAAGCCTAGTCCTGAGAAAGTCTTGGCGTGAGAGTCTGTTGTCACACAGGAGCTCCGTCGAAGAGAGAAGATGGCAGATCTTATATAGGCTACCAGCTGCCACATCGTTGCACGCTGATACTGCATTCCTGCAATCCTTTCCGAGACGACACTTCGCGACGGAAGTCGCGCAGAAAGCAACAGCCTCTCCATCTAGAGGGAGCAGCCAGAAAGCTTAGGCAACGCCCCATCGAGATCGAGCAGCAAGAAAGCTTGCGCAACGCCCTTGTGGCACCGCAGCTTTGTGATGGCGCTAAATGAGCTGCATTCACGAGGCTCAATTGCGGAAAGCAGCATCGAAAGTGGTCCCTCCACAACCCCGGGGCGACCGGAAGTGAGCGCGGAGGTAGGGCGGAGGTGGGGGCGGATATGTTCCGATCCAGATTTTGCCTCATCATCGCAAGCACTCCACTGTGTAGAGATGAGCTTCCCCCCTTTCTTGCTTTCCGCTGCGGTTGAATGACATCTGGGTGCCTTTGTGGATAGGGTCCAGAGCGAAAAGCCACGCTACGCCTCGCTCCGCGCCCTAGACCCTGAAGACATTGTAAGTCAGAAAAGTGTGTGTGTGTGTGCGGTCAAGAGGGATCGAGGTGGCTTGCATTACCGCCACATCTCGCAAGAGCGTCACTCCCCTCAATGCGATATTGTACTATAATTGAATTAGGCTCGATCGAAGTCAACAACGTAAGCTCGAGGGAAAACAATGAAGCAAGCCCGATCCTAGTACGCTATGCTATCAGCCTGGGGCCTTGAGCATGCCGCCCTGTATGCTCTGTTTCGCTTAGGGCGTGAAGCGAAGATAAGATGACTCTCAGCAAGCTGGCAAGAAACAAGGCACATAGATTGCGATTCAGGCAGGTTGGGCAAAGCGGGTAGGGGTGGGGGGCCGCTCCGCCCCATTAGGACGTCCTGCGCCAGTATCAGATTGACCCGCGCGCTTTGAGATGAGTCCCGCTCGAACCTCTCCACTTGCAAGTGCCCTCGCTGTATCGGTTCCGACAATTTCAAGGCGTGCGTGCGTTGGGGCCCCGAATGAGCAGGGCAAAGACGGGAAAGAACGGATGAAAGCAAAGTCGAGGGGAATGAATGAGTAGAGCGCCACGTCGTCTACACGAGTTGGCGGGGCGCACAAGCGCTCAATTGAATGGATTGTTTGACTCATGGCAGCACGAAGTGCACAGGAGGGGAGAGCCCGTGGCCGAGGGAACGCGCGCTCAGGATTGAAGATCAGAGAGGCTTCATCGGTGTGGCTCAAGAACGGTGCTAGGGCGCCAGCACCACGTCGCCGCAGGGTGAAGAAGGGAGGAGATGATCCGCAAAGCATCTGAAAAAGAGCAGTGGTGACAAGGTGTCGCACATCAGCATCTCAGCGTCGCGCCTGCACTCTGACCACCCTTGAACTCACCTAGCGACGGCTTTCTACCACCCCTCACATACACGTGTTGGCGTTCCCGCACGCCTTACCGTGGTGGATGGAGCACGGATCACAGGTATCCTCACGGACGAGTGGGTCCTGATTGGGCTGGTAGATGACGGTGCAGCTCTTACATTCTCCTGCGTACTCCGGCGAGTGGTTGCACTTGCCCCTTGTGGCGTGACACCCATGGAGGCAGATCTGGTGTCGCCCGTCGGCGTTGAAGACGATGCACTTCCTATCGACTGTGCCCTTGGCGTTGGCTAAGGAGGCGCACAGGGTGAGGAGGAGCCCAAAGGCGAATGCGAAGGAGGTGACGTGGAGGGATCTCATGTTTGGCGGGTTGCTTGGTGTTGGAAGAGCAGGAGAACAACCTCAGATGCGGTTCGATGGAGTAAGTAGGTGAGTTGTGACGTGTGTGAGCTGGTTGCGAGGGGAGCTTCAACAACGCCCTTTCCCTCCCATCAGACGCCTTATATCTCTTAGATCTGCACAATGGGCGAGGACCGAGGTCCGTGCATTGGACTACAGGTCCGGTCTTGGCCCTCGCTTTCCTCCGGCCTCGCATGGGAAAATGCACGACGAGTGGGCCTTCTGATCGGAACTGAGATCCGTTCCCATGACTTCCGAAGGGGCCTGGTTTTGATGGGGCGTGCGAATAGCAACGCGCGGTCGGAGTGGACGGGTTGGGCATGCTTTGGATTGACATAGTGATTGCTTTCCTCGACGTCAAGACAACCTTCCTTGGGTATGTAGCATGAACTCGCCCTCCATGCTCCTTTCCCTTTCCAATCTAAGACGACGTCTCTTAACCCCTAACATGGCCAGAAGGTACGCTACCGCAGAAGTATTCTTGAGCCTACTTCCTTCCCTCCTGGGGAAACGCATCTACCGACTCGAGTTCTGGCAACTCGGATCTTAAGCTGCGTTACGCCTCGCCTCGGTTCGGCACGAGGTCCGAGGGCACGACTCGCAGTTATCAACATCAACAGTGCAGGACTCACCCCGCAAAATCCTCCGAAGAGCAATGCCTGACTCAACATGAGAGCTGTCCGCCAGACAGCCAAGACAGAACGAGAAAAACTCCGAGTCAAGCGTGAGAAGCGGCGCCGTGATCTTTGCGCAACTTTGCTTTGCACTGACGTTCCCACCATGGTGGGCGACCTTGCACACTCGCAAGGACAATGGCATGATGGGAATTAGAGCTCGGCGTGCGGGCGGTAACGGAAGTCTAGGTACTTGGGAGAGGGTGCGCAATATCGGAGTTCCGAACCGTAATGGGACGTGTGATCCGCAGCTACGCTACGCCACGCTCTGCCGGGCGAAGAATTGGATTCCAATTTGCTCAGTATGTTTTGCGTTCTCCCATCCTGCGCCCCAAAGCACATCGGGAGTGTGGGTGCAGAGGTTGGAGGTCTGTAGTATTGCCGAGGAAAGAAGCGTGAAGCCGGGGGAGAGGGGGACGGGGACGCTGGGCTGTGGGGTGGTCTCGATCCTCGTCAGTACGAGAACGTTCCTTGACCAAGGAGCCCTCGCCCGTGGCTCGCTCACGCTCACGCTCGGCACCCGCACCGGCACCCGCCACCGCCCTCTTCGCTTTCTTCTGCTTTCTCCTCCTCCGGGCGCGTTATGTTCACTGAGTTGCAAACGTCGTGGTAAGTAGGTCATGTCAGGATGGGTTTAGGCTCCTATGCCAGCGCAGCACCAGCAGGCGCACGTACTCACCCCACTGAGGTCGCACCCCTCATCGCAAGTAGTATGGATGACACCATAACCCCCCTTCTTCAATGGGACGACTAAGCAAGTCTTGCAAATAGTCCCCGTGAGAGTCGGCCCATTGAGGCACTTGCCCTTGGAACATAGACCGTTGCAGACCTGCGTCTTGCGGTCGGGGAAACGCTGGGCGACGCACCTCGTCACGGGAGGTGGGCCGAAGCCTTTGATGATTGCGGGGCTGGTCTGAACGGGGGTACTGGCGAGGGCCAGGACCAAGGCCACGAGGAGCGAGGTGGCAAGGAGGAGCTTCATGTTTGGGCAGGGCAGGGCGTGGTGTCGTGTCGTTGTCCCGTTAGGGAAGAGGTTTGGCAGCGTCCATGGTGGCCTGGGCGACCCACGCTTTATATCTCTTCCTGGTATTGCACGCTGTTGCCCCCACATGCAACTGACATTCACGTTCACTCGGCCCCAAAGCGCCACAGGGGTGCGCCCTCTCGGACTACCGGCAAGGCAATGTGTACAATACCTGTGCGGAAGAAAGGAAGTCGAGAAGTGTCGGACTTCCGATCAGGATCGTGACGGAGCCCGCACCTGTTCCGTACAATAGCGCGTTACGGTAGCAAAACACATCGGGGCGAAACGCAAGTTGCCCTGCCCCTGCAGCCGAGCGAGTGGCTTCGTGGTCTTCAGTGGCGTATTGTGTTGGACTAAGGTACCTAGCTAGCTCCCCTCAGCCGACGCCGACGCGCATGCTCTCCGCCACTTGACTTTCGGGAAGCAGCCGGAAGTGAGTGGG
>RRYC01000133.1:0-83199 GCA_004016185.1 Quambalaria eucalypti
GGGGGGGGGGGGGGGTGGGGGGGGGGGGGGGGGGGGGGGGGGGGGGGGGGGGGGGGGGGGGGGGGGGGGGGGGGGGGGGGGGAAAGAGGGGGACAGTGTCAGTGCCAGTGAAGAGTGTGCAATGTTCCTTGGCGCACAAGGCCACCCACCATTGACGTTCCAGAGAAAGGAATCCTTGACGCGATGCGTATCCGTTTCGAGTTCGAGGTGAATGGGAACCAGCATCTCGCGGTGGTCTGCCGCACGAGCGACATCAGCATCCGAGAAGTAGAGGTGTGGTGTCCTGTTTGCACGCTTGACCGTGACCTTGTTGGCGGGGAGGGGCTGCCCCAGACGCTGTCCCGGTACGTCTGGTTCTTCGGGTGGTGTAGGTGGGTGGGCTGCTGCTGCTGCTGCTGCGGCTGACGTCGTTGGCGTTCCGCGTGAACCAGAGGGAGTGCCCGGTGCACCCACGGGTGTACCACCACCAGCAGCTTTACCCGTCGTCTGGCCGGGAGTATCGTCATCATCGCTATCGCTATCCTCTTCGTCTTCGTCGGACAATTGCTCGACGTATCGCCTCTGATTGGCGTTGCTACGCCCACTACGGCGGGATCCCACTACACCATAGTCTATGGGTGCACCACTCCCACCAGCGCCAGCGCCACCACCACCACCACTACCTCCCCCACCACCACCACCACCATAGAAGGCGTCTGCCTGATACGTCTCACCAGTCGAAGGCAGTGGCTGCATGAGATTGGATACGCCCATGCGCATGCGCGAGGGAAACGTCGTGTGTAGTGCCTGGCCATGTGCAATGGGCAACTGCGGCTTGTGTGGGGTTGATTCGCGCCCAAGTGGCCAGGAGGGTGCGTGATGGGCATGGGCGTGTGCGTGATGAGCATGGGCGTGGGCATTCGCATGGGCGGCGGCATCGCCAAGGCCATAGGTACCATGCAGAGTCGCAGCGGCCCCTACAGATGGGTAGGAGCGATAGCGGTGTGCCTTTGGATGGGTCAATGCAGGCGTCGAGGGAGCGGCTGCAGCACCATCGCCTGCGAGGGCCTGGTGAGAGGGGCGAGGGGAGTCGAGGGGCGTGTTGTGTTCGGTGGGGACGACGCGTTGCGATCGTCGTGGGCGGTCCATGGTGGGGGGTGGTGTTGGCGGGCGTTGGCGCGAGAATGACGATGATGATTATGGGATGGCCAAGGAAGGATGGATGTCAAGGTGGGTGACTAGAGCGGTGGGTGCATTGTATGCGCTTTCGCCTCACCGGATGGCAACGCGTCGCGTCGTGGGCGGTACAGCGAATACAGCAACGTGAATACAGGGATGCAGCAACGCGAATACAACTCGAGGTGGCTTGAATAGAAATGACTCGGGCGCACGTACTTGCTGTTCGTCGCTTCACGCATTTGTGAATACAATCAGAGCGTCATGCTATTCAGTTCTCCCGTGATACTATTCAGTCGCTGCGTCATGCTATTCATCCCCCAAGCCACGTGTTGATTACGCGCGTCACCCCGTGTTGGTTGGCCGGCGCTCGCTGGAACGTGGTGGGTGTGCGCCTCGTGCGGCCTCTGGGGGGTTTAAACGCCGACTTGGAGTGTTCCTTCTTCCTTTCTTCTCCTTCTTCTTCTCATCCCTCACCCACTTACCAACCAACTCACGACACCAAACCCCCCACCATGACATCCCCACCCATCGACATTTCCGCCCTGCGCTCGCGGTACGAATCCGCAGGCCAGTCCCACCTCTTCCACTTCTGGGACACCCTCTCCGCCTCGGAGCAGGCCTCGCTCGCAGCCCAACTCTCTGCCCTCGACGTCGAGCGCGTCAATAGCGTGTACAAGCGTGCCCTCCAAGGCGAAGAAGAGGCAAAGCGCATGGCAGAGAACCGCGCAGATGTAGTCATTGAACCGCCGCGTGCTGACGCTACAGTCAATACCGCCGCCAGTGCCGCCGCCGGTGGTGGTGACGACGCGCAGCAACAGTACCGCACCTTGGGGCTCCAGGCAATTGCAAAGGGCCAGGTCGCTGTCCTTCTCATGGCTGGTGGACAGGGGACGCGCTTGGGATCATCCGCACCAAAGGGCTGCTACGATATTGGTCTGCCTTCACACAAGAGCCTCTTCCAGCTACAGGCAGAGCGCATCCTCAAGCTGCAGCAGATTGCGCGTCAGGAGAACAACGTTCAGGGCGGCAGTGACGCCGACGTCGTCGTACCCTGGTTTGTCATGACCAGTGGGCCTACACGCAAGCCCACCGAGGAATTCTTTGAGCAGCACAATTACTTTGGCCTCCAACGCGACAATGCCATCTTCTTTGAGCAGGGTCAGTTGCCGACCACAACTCTACTCGCACCCACGCCCACAACTCTACTCACACACACACACCCTCTTGCCTTGCCCGCCCCACCAACAGGAACCCTGCCCTGCCTCACAATGGACGGCAAGATCATGCTCGAGTCCAAGTCCCGCGTCGCCACTGCCCCCGACGGCAACGGCGGCCTCTACAAGGCCCTGCGCGACCCTCTGCACCCAGGCACCACCTCTTCCGTCGTCTCGGAGCTGTCCCGCCGCGGCATCAAGTACATCCACTGCTACGGCGTGGACAACTGCCTCGTGAAAGTGGGCGACCCTACCTTTCTCGGAATCAACATTGCCAAGGGCGTATCCGCGGGTGTCAAGACCGTCATCAAGACGGACCCCGCGGAGAACGTCGGTGTCGTCGCGATGCGCAACGGACGGTGGAACGTCATTGAATACTCGGAGATCCCCCCCGCTCTCTCGGAAGCACGCGACCCAACGGACGGCGCTCTGCGTTTCCGCGCAGCAAACATCGTCAATCACTTCTACACGACGGACTTTCTCGCGAGGGACGTCCCTTCCTTTGAAGGGGACATGGCCTTCCACATTGCGCGCAAGAAGATCCCCGCCGTGGACCTCAGCAGCGCAAGTGGAGACGTCGTGAAGCCCAGCAGTCCAAACGGGATGAAACTCGAGTTATTCATCTTTGACGTCTTCCCCTTTTGCGAGGATCTCGCCGTGCATGAGGTTCCTCGCGGAAGTGATTTCAGTCCATTGAAGAATGCGCCTCATACGGGGAGTGATGACCCGCAGACGAGTAGGCGGGATTTGCTGAAATTGCATGCAGAGTGGTTGGAACAGGCGGGGGCTCAGCTCGAAGAGGGAGCAGAAGTCGAGGTTAGTCCGCTGTTGAGTTATGCGGGTGAGGGACTGGAGCAGTTCAAGGGGAAGAAGCTCGAGGGTGTGCAGGTGCTTGAGGGTTGAGGGGGCGCGCACATGTCAACAAGGACTCTTCTTTCTCTCTCCGCAAATCATCAGGAATAGCATGTTACGCCCAATGTCACGCCAGACTGTACTGTCACGTGTGAACTCGATTGTCCATTGCCATTGGATTTCATATGACTGTCCCCACGCCGCGTCGCCCACGCCGCCACACCCTACTGCGTCTCAAACAGCCTATCGCCCATATCCCCCAGCCCCGGCAGGATGTAACCCCCCGGACTGCTCAACTCCTCATCGACCTGCCCCACCCAAATCTTCAACTGCGGGAACGTACTCGCCACCTCGTTGACTCCCTGCCTACTCCCCAGCACACTCAAGAACCGAATCCTCTCGAGGGGGACACCCCAATCCGTAATCATGTTCACGCAGGCAATGGCCGTGCCACCCGTTGCGATGAGCGGATCGAGGATCAGGACTTCCTGTACGGAGGGACTGGCCGGGAGCTTGCTGTAGTACTCGACTGGCTGGAGGGAGATCTTTTCACGGAAGAGACCGATGTGCAGGACGGAGGTGGAAGAGGGGAGGAGGGAGAGGGCAGAGCTGACCATGCCTAGGCCGGCGCGAAGGATGGGAACTAGGCCGATGCGGGGCTGTCGAGGCGGTGTTGAGCGGAGCGAGGCAGCGCCAGTGCCGGAATGCAAATGGTCAGGATGTGTCAGTCTTGGAGTCTACATACATTCGGACTGAACATGCTCGCAGCCCAACTCACAGCGACCTCATCCCCCTCGAATTGACTGAGTGGCGCCCGCCCCGTTACGCGCTGCGTGGAGACATCGCGCGTAGCCTCGACGACGAGAATCGACGTGATGCTATCGAGTAGGGCGCGGAACTCTTTTGCGCCTGTCGACTCGAGGCGGAGGAGGGAGAGGTGGTGCGAGAGGAGGGGGTGGGAGACGTGCTGCACGTTGGGGGGGAGGGGCGTGGGGGCGGACATGGTGAGTGTTGGTGAGGGTTGGGGGTGGGGGGTGGGGTCTGTGTGGGCCCGAGGAGAAAGAGAGAAGAGAGAGAAAGGAGAGAGGAAAGGAAAGGGAAGATGTCATCCACTCTTCGCCTCTTCTTGTTGTTGTCGCCGTCGCTGCTGTTGTTATCGTCCCTACGCTGCCCAGTCCACTCCACGCCTCGCCTCGCCTCTCGCCCCGCCTCTCGCCCCGCCTGGCGCTTATCGTGCGTCTCCTTGCTGTGCGGCTGTGCGCATGGGCCACCCAAGACTCCGCCCCACGCCGGCTACCCGGCTACCCGCGGGCCGACTCTCGGGACCGAACCTCGTCGCGAGGACACGTGACGCGCTCCACCCCCGCCCGCGTCATTCATTCAAGGGTCAAGTCGAGGTCAAGCTGGCGGGGCGGGTGGGGGGGACGGACTAGTACGTACGAGGTGATGGTGGTGGTGGACAGTGAAACACTTGCCTCACGACTCCAACAACCCATAGCGACAGCAGCAGACATAAACAGCAAACGAAAGTACTTGAGCACAGTTACGCACAAGCATCGTATCTCACACCGCCCGCCAGCGCCAGCATCACCACCCCAACCCAAGTAGCATCAGCATCACCCACCCCCGCCCGCCACTCTCATGGCCATCGGCAACCCCGACAGCTGGATCGCACAGCTACGGCAATGCAAGTACCTCCCCGAGCAGGACATCAAGGCGCTATGTGATCATGTCAGGGCACTCCTCATGGAGGAGAGTAATATCCAGCCCGTGGCTAGTCCTGTGACGGTCTGCGGAGATATACATGGGCAGTTTTGGGATTTGTTGGAGTTGTTTAAAGTGGGAGGGGACCCGCCTGATACGGGGTACATCTTTATGGTGAGTGGCGTGGCAGCTGGGAGGCAGGTGGCATATAGTCAGTCGTGGATATGGTTAGCGTGCGCATATAGTCGACGTGCGCATATAGTCAGCCTGCGCATATAGTCAGCCACCATGGCGCAATCACGGCAGCCAGTGAATCACTGACGCACACACCGCATCTCCCTCGCTGATCCTCATCCCCCTCCCCCCGCACTCGCCAGGGCGACTTTGTGGATCGCGGATACTTTTCCCTCGAAACCTTCTCCCTGCTCATGGCCCTCAAGGCCCGGTGGCCGGACCGCATCACCCTACTGCGCGGGAACCACGAGTCGCGGCAGATTACACAAGTGTACGGCTTCTACGACGAGTGCCAGCACAAGTACGGCAATGCCAATGTATGGAAGGCGTGTTGCGGGGTATTCGACTATCTCAACCTGGCAGCCATCATTGACGGACGGGTCCTCTGCGTGCACGGCGGTCTCTCCCCCGATGTACGCACCCTCGACCAGATTCGCATCATTGCGCGTGCGCAGGAAGTACCCCACGAAGGCGCCTTTTGCGACTTGATGTGGAGCGATCCAGACGACATTGAGACGTGGGCCATTTCCCCCCGTGGCGCAGGATGGCTCTTTGGGAGCAGAGTCACGCGCGAGTTCAACCACGTCAATGGCCTTGAGCTGATTGCACGCGCGCACCAGCTCGTCAATGAAGGGTACAAGCTCATGCACGACGATGCCATTGTCACGGTGTGGTCTGCGCCTAATTACTGCTACCGGTGTGGCAATGTTGCGTCCATTTTCCAAGTCGACGATCTATTGCAGCTCGATGCGGGTGGCGGCGGCGGCGAAGACGGCGAGGACGGTGAGAGCACGACAACAACGAAGACGACATCGACGTCCATCAAGGGTGGCGTCGACGACGGCGGTGGCGGCGGCGGTGGAGAGGACGTGGGCGGACTCGTCACTTCATCTGCGCCGTCGCAGTCGAGATTTGGCCAAGCCAATTTCAAAATCTTCGATGCCGGTGAGTAGCGGCAGTGGTGCAATGACGGCACAAGCTTACCGCCCCAAATGCTGACTAGATGCGCCCCGCGCCCCACACCCCACGCTCTGCCCCACCCAGTCCCAGACCAGGAACGCACAACGCCATCTCGGATGAGCCAGAGCCCGTACTTTTTGTAGTTGTAGTTTTGGTGGGTGTGGTGGTCTCCCGCCCTAGCCCGCGATATCCTGCCATGATGGGCGCGTAGCGTAAAGCGGGGCATACATACACGATACACGACATTGCAAGCCAGAGCCAGCGAGGGGGCTCGCAGCGCCACTTCTGCTCTGCTCTGCTCTGCTCTCCCGCATTGTTCACTCTGTTCTGTGTCTTTCCACGCATCTACCCACTCCACCCATACTCCACCCTCTTCACTCACTCACTTTTACGGCACGATTGTACACTACATACATTTGTTCCCCATTCTCTTGCGTTCCTTGCTGTGCTTGCCGTGCTTGCGTGAACGTACTGACTCATTGCCGCCCGCCCGCCCGCTGTCTCAAGCTCGCGTCCAATCTGCTTCCGTTTTTCGGTTGCTTCGGTTGCTTCCGTCCGCGGGCAGCGAGCGAGCGGCAGCGCTCCAGTTTGTCCTGGTTTCTTCCTTTTCGCAGAGGGAGCATGAAGGGACTCCGTCGTCACTACCATCTTGGACCTTTCATCTGCATCCCCCTCGGCTTCGCACAGCCAGAATCAGGCACCACTTGTCGCTGCTGTGAGTTTTGCGATACGCGACAAGGGCGATGCCCCGATGGAATATTCAGGCTATTATTCTCGCGCTGACTTCGTGCTTCCGAGCAATGTCCAGTGCAGTCCAGTCCAGTCCAACCTTGCGGCAAACATGACAGGGAACAATGCTGCTGATGATGATGATATTAAGCAGCTGCTGCTGCGCGCCGCTCGACGGCGACGCTGGCAGTCGCCTCCCAGGCGATTTCACTCCCTGTCCGACGTCGAGCATATGCTGAATAGGAAGCTCAGGAGGGTCTCCAACTTCTTGGAAGAATCAGCACGCATCTTGAGGGCCCGCGCTGCTCGCCCAGACTCTGAGTCTGAGTCTAACTCTGAGTCGGCCACCACGCAAGAGCTCCACGCCCATCGCGAGAAAGTCGTAGCACACTACGCCGAAATGACAGCCACCATGCCGGAGCTTCGCTGCGCTGTTGCCCTGACGCTCATTCCCCTCCGGGGTAAGCAGTCAACCATCACCTCGAAGTCAGAGCACCGCGCCTTGAAGCTGGCAATCAGAATCTTCAAGATGTATTGCGCCTGCCAGCGCAGTATGAGCAGCTTTCGCACTGCAAGTGGGCATCCCCAAGGATTGGGCTTGGAAAGTTGGAGGATGCTAGGTCTGGACGGATACAGGTACCGGGAATCAGATGCATTTGCGGTTCTGAGGGAGAGGTGCCTCGGGCGCGCTGGGATCGTTCCGGAATCCCACTCAGAAAGTCAGGAACAGGAACCACCCACCCGGACGGACGAGCTGAGCTTGTACTTCTTGTAGTTGTAGTTGCGTTGCGTCGATGTCGGCAGCAAAACACCACGTAGAGTCGTGTCGTGATGTCACATCCTCCATACGTGTGTTCGGGCATACAGGCACGCGAGTGAGCAAAGGCGCGTTGCGCTCACTCAGTGCTGTCAGTCAGTGCACTTTGTTCTCCCTCTCTCTGTGTCCCGCACTCGCGTACTAGACTTTCTTCAGTCTCTTCGATTATCAGCATCACACCCACTTACCCACTTGACAGCACGATCTAAATCGATACATCTGCTGGCCTTTTTGAGGCGTGGCCTGCGTGATAGTGTTGTGGGCTGAGCGCGTGCGTGGCTCGTGCGCCGCGTGTCATTTGTGCGTGCGAGTTGCATCTCAGTGCCTTGAGTCGCAGTTCTTGAAGCTCCTCGCATCCCACGCCTTTCCTCGCCTTGCTTTCTTATCGCTCACTACATTCCGCCCAATCATACCCTGGTCACCTCGCCTGGCCACCTCGCCATGAGCGCCGGCCCTTCCTCGCCCGCCCCTCCTCCTGCGCTCCCTCTCCCCCTCTGCCCGCTCTCCGTCCTGCCCTCCTCCCTAGGCTCTCACCTCCTCCCCTCGGAAGAGATCCTCTCCCTCTGCCCCTCTGTAGGTCTCTACGCAGGCACATCCAAGCTCCCCTCCCACCAAGACGGCACCATCTACCTCACCTCCCACCGCATCATCTACGTCGATGAACTGCGGCCGCGTACTCACTCTGCCTATCTCCACTTGGAGGGAGTGAGACTCACAGAGTACTATGCGGGGTTCTTGAAGAGTTCTGCGAAGGTCACATTGGGGTTCAAGGGAGGGGATGAGGAGCAGTATAGGAGCAAGCGCGCAGACGTGGCCAGGGTGCAGGATGACGTGGCCCAGGCCCAGGCCCAGGCGCAGGCGGGGATGAGTAGCGAGGCCACACACGCAGCCCTCGACGTACGGTGGCTCTGTCCTGTGTGTGGGTATAGCAATACGAATACCCACGATGGTACGCCCGAGGCGTGTCAGCTGTGTGGCGTTAAGCGGCCGCATGGTGTCGTCTCGACTGCGACTGCGACATCGGCGGCACCAGTGTCCACGCCACCACCTCCTCCTCCTCCTTCATCATCGACCCCCCGCACCGGCCCAGAGATTCACTGCCCTACATGCACATTCCTCAACCACCCTTCGATGCTCCGGTGCGAGCTCTGCGATTCCCCTCTAGGCACCGAGGTAGCCCCCGCATCAGCAACGGGAACGGGCACGGGCGGTAGAAAGAGCCTCACCGCAGCAGTCGCAGCAGCCGCAGCCGCATCCTCACTTTCAGCCCCAGGAAACGGCAGCACAGGCGCACTCACCCCCGCCTCGCCTGCTTCAGGCGCTGCTACGCCATCGCCATCATTCACTCAGAGTCAGCACTCCCCCGCCACGCGGCCGACGACGCCCGCTCCGCCACCCAGCGAAGTCACACAGGTGCGCCTCAGCTTTCGCAAGGGCGGAGACAAGGCTTTTTATCAGGCGCTTGGGGCTGCCATGAAGGCCAAGGCCTGGCGGCGGGATGAGGGTCGGGATGGAGACGACGGTGGTGCGGCGGGCAATGGCAATGGCAGCAGCCCCAGCTCCATCCCCACAGCACGACGACGCCAGGCACTCACCGCCACGGCCTCAACGCTACGGGACATCGATGGTCGCAGTAGTGGGACGCTCTCATCACATGGGACGACCCCACCCCGCGCAGGCATCGACGGCCTGTTAACGGCCTACCAATCGCGTTCTGCCGCACAAACGTCGGATATGAGCGCCGCACTGCGCGACTTGAATAACCTCATGGCCAAAGCAAAGGATATGGTCGATCTAGCTGAAAGTCTGAATGCTAGGCTTGCGCGGTCGAAGCAGCGCCGCGGCGGCGGCCAAGGCGGCGAGGGCGAAGACGAAGAAGACGACGAAGAGGAAGAAGAGGGCGAAGCAGCCACACTCATTCGTTCTTCCCTGGTACGCCTCGGTCTGCCCAGCGCAGCAATCACAAAGGAGATGGCGCGCGATGAAGAAGAGTACGAAGTGGAACTCGCTAGGGAGCTCGCGCACGTATTGCTCGGACACGGGCAGAACCGTCCCCCGGGACTTATGGGGAGGGGGAAAGTCCTACAGAAGGGGGAAGAGACAACCAGTCCACTCCCTTCTGTGGTTCGTGCACGGGAGAGGGCGAGGGCGAGACAGCGCTCAAAGGTCAAGGGGTCTGTACCCGCACCAACGCTCCACGAGGAAGATTTCCCATTCGACATCGACGGCGACGGCGACGGCGACGTCGGCGAGGACACCTCCTTCTCGCCCTCGCCCTCGCCCTCCCCTTCCCCGCGCGGCATCCTCGGCCTAGACGAAATCTGGTGTACATGGAACCGTCTACGGGGCGTAGCCCTCATACCACCGAGTGCGCTCCTCTCCTCGCTTGCGCACCTCCCGCACCTCACGCGTTCCCCTCAATTGGGGATGCGCGTCTTCCCGCGGAGTGGTCTCAGGGTGGTATGTAGTCAGAGGTATGCAGATGGGAGTGTGGGGAGGAGGGTGCTCGCGCGCTTACGGGCGGGCGGGGGTAGGGATGGGGAGAACGGGAATGGGAACGGGAATGGGGACGGGGAGGACGAGGCGATTTCGCCCTTGCAGTGGGCGCAGGAAGAGGGCGTACCGCTGTTACTTGCGAGGGAGCTACTCGGTAGTGTCGAGGTGAACCTCGGGTGGATAGTCAGGGACGAGCAAGGTGGGGGCGGGGGCGGAGGGAGCAGCTTCTCGGGCGCAGGAGAAGCGGCAGTGGGAGTGGGAGTCGGGGAACGACCCGTCGAGCTGTACTACCGGAATCGCTTCGAGGAGCTGGCGAAGCTGTGGTCTAGTGCGGCGCAGTGGGGCGTGTGAGCCGTACGTACCTACACGGCGGCGGGAAACTGGGAATCCACGGTAGTCAACCTTTGTTGCGTTTGTCACTCTGGTCGAGCTGTTCGTTGTGATGGTTATGCCTATGCTGCGTGCTGCGAGCTGCGGGTTAGTGTATTGTAGGTGGTGCGCACACACGCTCTTTCTTCCTCTAGACGGATCGTAAATGCAGTTTCACCTCCTCCGAACCAATGCCTCTTCTCCCCTGTATGCTAAGACCCATCCGCATCCCCGTCCCCGGGGGAACATCGAATCCCTTGCCGTCTATCCCTTGACCGGCCTCAGCGTTGCACGAGGGAAGCCCCGCCCGTCTGATCGGAGAGAGAAAGTGGAGCGCGTCCATGGTCAGCTCAGAATCTCTCTTTCCCTCCCTTGCACACACGTGACTGCGACTCACCATAACAGCCTCCATCTCAACCTCATCAAGCACCATCGTCGGCGTCTTCCAGAAACGTTCCGGCAGTTCATGCAGATCCGTCGCTACGTCCTTGCCTGCCCCACCCGCACTGGCATTTCCCCCACTCGCACTGGCCCCACCCACAGCAGCAGCCCCATACCCGGCCCCACTCCCCGTCGCAGGACTAGCATCGCTCTGTCCCGTACTAGCGCCAGGGGAACCCTGCTCGCCCGTACCGAGGGGTACGTCCCGCGCGAGGTGGAAGGGCTGGAGTTTCGAGGCGTCAAAGTGCGGGCCGGAGGAAAGGACTTCTTGGAAATGAGTGAATTGCGAGGCGATTTCGCTGGGTGCTGCGGGGTGGGGATGGGGGGCGTGGGGTTCTGTGCGTGGGGTGGGAGGGAGGAGAGGAGGGCAGAAACGTCAGTGTGATGCGGGTCAAGTTGGACTGAATGGTAATCCCCAACCGCGCCTCACCCTTTGGGGCTTTACGATCGGGAAACCGAATCGCAGGTTGCCGGATATGCTGCGTTGTAGCGCGTCTTGCAAGTGTGCGGAACATGGTGTGTACGTGTGCTGTGTGCTGTGTGCGTGGACGATATAGCCGTCGTAGAGGTAGGATGAGGAATCGCTTAGGAAGGAAGCAAGGGAAAGGTACGAGAGGCAGGTCGTACATCATTCCCGGCCTGCCCGGCCCAGCCCGCCCTGCCCTGCCTCCCCGAACGTGGAGCTGGGTCAGGGAGCGATGGGTACTTCGGATCCGAGGCGGCGGGGCAGGCGGCCAATGCGGGGAAGGAGGCGAGGGCAGGCGGCAGGCAGGCGGCAGGCAGCAGGCGAGGAGGGAGAGCCGAGGCTGCCGCGCCGCGCTGTGACTCAATCGGAGCGAGTCAGTCGGGCTGAGTGAGTGAGTTCTTCCTGGAGCGGGGAATTGCCAATTGGACGGCGGTAAGTAAAATAGTGTGAGAGTTTGGCGACCTTTCCCTCGAGAGTCAATACAAGTACCCCAGAACCTGCAGCAACCCACTACACTCTCTGCAACTACACTCCCTTTTGCGAGGACTACGCCCACCAGTCGACCCTACGCAACAACTCTCACTCGGCATATAAGCTATTCGCATCGCATCGCATTGCACGCCGCCACCATGGCCTCCACAATTCCCCACACATGCCCAATGAATCCGGGCAACAAGTACCGGCCCTTTAAGCCCATCGACCTTCCCAACCGCAAATGGCCCACACGGGTCACGACGACGTCGCCCATCTGGACGTCGGTCGACCTGCGCGACGGCAACCAGGCGCTGGTGAACCCCATGTCTGGCACTCAGAAGCTCAAATTCTTCCAAAAGCTAGTCCAAGTCGGTTTCAAGGAAATTGAAGTCAGTTTCCCCAGCTCGGGCGAGACGGACTACAACTTCACCCGCGAAATCATCGAAAAGGGTATGATCCCCGACGACGTGTACATCCAGGTGCTCACGCCCGCACGCGAGGAGCTCATCCGCAAGACGTTTGAATGCATCAAGGGCGCAAAGAATGTCATTATGCACATGTACAATGCCACTTCGCCCCTCTTCCGCGAAGTCGTCTTTGGCAATGACCAGGACAAGACCGTGGCACTCGCCATTAAGCACACCAAGATTGTAGCAGAGCTCATGGACCACTACTCGAAGCCAGAGAATGGTGGGACCAACTTCAAGTACGAGTATAGCCCAGAGACCTTTTCCCAGACGGAGCCAGGCTTTGCGATTCGCGTGTGCGACGAGGTTCGCAAGGCGTGGGGGAAGAGTAGCACCCAGAACAAGATCATCTTTAACCTCCCTGCCACAGTCGAGGTGGGCCCACCCAACCACTACGCCGATATGGTGCGTAAATGCGCGCGGGTGCACGTGTGCTGCTGCAATTTCAAGGGCTACAGACTGACAGTGACATCATTACTAACCCCTCGTCCTCACCCAGGTCGAGTACTTTTGCGAAAATATTCCCCACCGCGACGAGATGATCATCTCCCTGCACCCGCACAACGACCGCGGATGCGCCGTGGCAGCAGCAGAAATGGGCCTCCTCGCCGGTGCAGACCGCATCGAGGGCTGCCTGCTGGGCAACGGCGAGCGGACGGGCAACGTGGACATTGTCACCCTGGCACTCAACCAGTACTGCCAGGGCATCGCACCGGGACCCCTGGACATGAGCGACATTCAGTCCATCGTCGACGTCGTTTCGGGCTGCAACGACATTCCCGTACACCCGCGCCACCCGTATGCGGGCGAGCTCGTCTTCACGGCCTTTAGCGGCTCGCACCAAGATGCCATCAAAAAGGGCTTCAAGGTGCAAGAGGAGCGTCACGCCAAGGGCGACCCTACGTGGGACATTCCTTACCTTCCCGTGGACCCCGCCGACCTCGGCTGCACCTACGAGGCCGTCATCCGCGTCAACTCACAGAGCGGCAAGGGCGGCATTGCTTACCTCGTCGCACAGTCCCTCGGCCTGGACCTGCCGCGCAAGATGCAAATCGCCTTTTACCAAATTGTGCAGCAAGTCGCCGAAAAGACGGGGAAGGAAATGGTCACCGAGGACATTACCCGCGCCTTTTGTGATACCTACCACGTGCCTCACCTCTCCATCGGCAAGAACGAGGGGCGCCTGACGCTCAAGAACTTCAGCCTGGCCGATGACACGCCCGACGCAAGTGCCGTTACGGCGCAGAGCAATGGCGACGACACACCGCGGTACCGCCGTTTCACGGGTACCGTTTCGCGCGACGGCAAGCCCGCCGAGGAGATTACGGGTCGCGGAAACGGCGCCCTCTCTGCGCTGTGTGACGCCCTCAGCCTCGCATTCGGCATCCAGGCGTCCATCCGCGAGTACAGTGAGCACGCAGTCAACCGCCCGGGCATCGGCGCAGCAGTCCCCTCTGCTACGGGTAAAGTCACGCGCAGCCAGGCTGCATCGTACGTCGAGCTCGTGGAGAGCAGCGAGGCGGAGAATCTCGGCAGCAAGGCAAAGGGATACTGGGGAGTCGGCATCGACACGGACGTCACTGCCGCGGGTCTCAAGGCGATCCTGTCGGCCGCTAGCAACCTGATTTCCTCGGACGCCAAGATTGTTGACCATGCCGCCAAGGCCATCGAGGGGGCGTGAGGGTGCGGCTAGCGCGTGCAGAAGGGCAGGGCAGGGTAGTGGAGTGTTGTTCTTGCAATTGGTGTCTCATTTTTCTTTCGTCTGCTCCTCGCCCGTATCAAAATGCTAACAATGCCAGAATGACGGCAGTGTTCAATGTGTTCACAAGCATCGAATGACGTGAATCAATCGCTTCTTCCTTTTTCCTTTTGCTCCACGCCACGCGCTGGCCGCGGCCACGTGGGCTGGCAGGGCAGTGTTGGCTGACTAAGCACGCCCCCCAGGCCACGCCCCGCGGCCCATTGACTGACTGAATGACCTCGACACCCTTCGTTGGCCTTGCTGACTTGCCCTCCTTGTCTTGCCCCTTTGCACAACCTCAATCCTCGCTTTCCATCGATCTATCATACCCACCCTCGCTGTTCACCCCACGCACGCATGGCCTCCCGCTCCTCTACGCCCTCCAACGCGCCCTTTCGCGGCGTCGGCGTTGGCGTAGGACACGCCCCCTCCTCCGTGGGGTCCACCCCGCGCGTCGGCTCACCCGCCGCATACGACTACCATACCAACACCCACAACTACGGCAGCAGCGACGCCTCGACCTCAGCACTCTGCGTAGGCGTGACTCGCTCCCGCACGTTATTGTTCCTCTCATATCGCGATTCCGTGCCGCGGGCGTCGCCTGCGCTGCCTGGCAGCGGCGGTGGGGGGGATCCACTAGGGGCTGCGTCCTTGGGGAATAAGGGCAAGGGTAAGGGTCGAGCGGAGGACGGGCCCCGCAAGCGCGCGGGAGGGGCCTACTTTGATACTTCTGGGGAGCTGCACCACGATGAGAAGACCAATGGTGGTCATGGTCATGGTCATGGTGGCTACGGCATTGCCGGCGGTGATGATCCGCAGGGGGACACGGCGCACCTCATACAGCGTGATGCGCATGCCGTGGAAATTCCCAGTCTACCGCCAAAGTGGGTGGATGTATCGGATGAGGTGGACGGTATACTCGCGGACTTGGTGCCTCGCGTGGCGCAGCTGGATAGGCTGCATGCAAAGCATTTACTGCCGGGGTTTGTGGATCGGACGAGGGAGGAGAGGGAGATTGAGCGGTTGAGTGGGGAGATTACCAAGGTGTGTATTTGTGCATGAGAGGCAATCTTGCCTCGATTCACACAGAATGACCTGCCTGCTGACATTCGGGCCCCGCTACGTTGCACCGCCCACCGCCCACCGCTGCTAGGACTTCCGCCGATGCTCAAAGCTCATTGCGTCGCTGGCGGCATCTACGCAATCGCTCATCCGCTCCGGCAAGTCCTCGACACACGAAGTGGCCATGGCGCAGAATGTGCAGACTGCGCTAGCCCAGCGTGTACAGCTGGCGTCGGGGCAATTCAGGAAGAAGCAGAGTAACTACATGCAGCGGCTCAAGGGGCAGGACATCCGACATCAGGAGGTGCTTGGCGAGTTGGGGCTTGCGAGGCGCAACAAGGGCGGACGCGGGGCAGGAGGGATGGGCGGTACCGGTGCTGCGACGGCGGCGGGAGATGAAGAACTGGCAGTGAGGGAAGACTTGGAACTCTCGCGACAGCAGCTTGCCGCCTCGCAGTCACAGTCACAGTCACAGTCACAACTCCTCCTAGACGAAGAGTCTGCCCCCGCCGACGCAGAAATCATCCAGCGCAACAACGAAATCACGTCCATCGCTACATCGATTATGGAGCTCTCCACCCTCTTCCAGGACTTACAATCCCTCGTCATTGCACAGGGCTCACTCGTAGATCGCATCGACTACAACATCGAGACCATGGGACAGAACCTCGAAGTCGCAGCGCAGGAATTGACCACTGCTGCACGGACGCAGAGACGTACAGGGAGGGGGCAGTGCATTCTCTTCTTGATGCTGCTGTGTGCGCTTTGTGTAGCCGTGATTGTCGTCAAGCCGTTTTGGAGGTTCTTTGCTGGTGGGCGGGTACCAGAGGGCGGGGGGCGGTAGCACGCGGGCGGGCACGGGAGGCAGAGGAAGAGGAGGTGTTCATACCCAAATCAACGCTTTACGAGTTTACATCCTTGCCTGTCACCCTGACACTTGACACTATGTTGGATATGAGGTAGGCGTTCCTCTACAATGCAACACTCTACTGTACCCTTGCACTCTAGTTGCACTCCGCACCATCCCTCCCATCCCTCCCTCTCTGTCTCTCCGCGTCTGCCTCTGCCTCTGCCCTGCCCACTCCGCGACGCGTAGAGGCGCGACGGACACGCGCGCGCGTGCGGGGCCCACCACGCTCAGAGCCCAAGGGAGTGAGTGAGTGAGTGACCGGCTGCATCGGAATCAATTGAGCACGCGAGGATCTCTCCTCTCTTCCTTACCTTACCTTACCTGATCACCCATAGAGAACGCATCACACTACACCACACCACACCACACCACACCACACCACACCACACCAAACCACATTGCGTCGCACCGCACCGCAAAGACACACACACACATACAATCACGCCCGCCCGCCCGCCCGACAGACAGACAGACGGCGACCATGTCCGACTCAGAGCAGCCCGTAGGCGCATCCGGATCGGGAGCAGCCCAGGATGATGAGCTTAACCTCCCGCGTGCGACTGTGCAAAAGTTGATTCAGGGTGAGTTGGGTGCGCACGCGGGGCAGCGCAGCGTGGTGATTGTCAAAAGTGAAGTTCAGGTGGACGTATGCTGACCCCTGACTGGACGGACGACTTGCCCCCCTCGGCGCACACGCAGAACTCCTCCCGGCAGATATGTCCGCCTCGAAAGAAGTCAAAGACCTCATCATCGAAGCGTGCACGGAATTCATCCGCCTCGTCTCGTCTGAAGCAAACGACATCTGCGAAAAGAGCAACAAGAAGACAATTGGAAGCGACCACTGCGTGCAGGCGCTCAAGGATCTGGGCTTCGAGAGTTACCTCAAGGATATTGAGGATGTGCTCGAGGATCATAAGCAGGAGTTGAAGCTCAGGGAGAAAAAGACGAGTAAGATGCAGGTGTCGGGGTTGAGCGCCGAGGAGCTGCAGCAGCAGCAGGAGGCGTTGTTTGCGGCTAGTAGGGCGAGGTATGAGGCCAACAACTGAGCACCCGGCCTTAAGCGACAAGCATCCATCCACGCACGCACGCGCGCGCCTCGTACAGGATCCAGCCCAAGACTTGGGCGAACCAGGGCGCGATTGTACGCCTTCCAGCCAGTCGAGTCCTCTCCGTCAGCCGGGACTCGCCCGCTCACGCTACTCGGCACTTGGTGTTATGCAGGCGTTCACCCAATCGTCCCCGGCATGGACTCGTCCGCGCCCCACTTGACGGCAACGCACCCAACGACTCGCTAGTGACCGCCTCGCGCGCATACATCCTGGCATGCGACTGTCACCACCGCGTCACACGACGTCGCAATCGTGAGCAATCTCTCGATCAGCTAGCCAGTCGAACCCACGAACCAAGAGGGCCGCGCTCCTTGGGCCACAGCTCGCGTCAGTGCCATATGCATTGCGATGCCAGTCGATGACGTGCTGCACTGCACGTCCAGACGAGCTCAATTCGTGCAATCGATGATCCAGACGGACCAAAGGGCGCGCGGAGCCAACAGAGGAGCCGAGCGACCACGACGAAGTCCATCAGGCCCACGACGGCGGCCTGCAGGTGGGGACGACGGTAGACTGGGGCGGGCCGGGGTGGGACGGCGAAAGGAGTGGTCACGTGCGTGCATGCATACCGTAGACACGTCCCGCGCGTTGAGGTCAGTGATAAGACGAGAGCGGGCAATGGCAATGTAGTCGGGTTCTGGCCGGAAGAAAAATGGATCGATTGATTGACATGCACGCACGCGACGCAAATTGAAGGTCGGTTCCTCGGGAATGAGCGTAAGTAGCGTGTGATTGGAATCAGTCTGAGCCGACCAAAGGAACAGTATGTACTGGGTCTGAAGGACGGAAGGACGGGGAAGTGAAGTGAAGTGAAGTGAAGTGGTAAGTGGCAGCTGGCAGGCAGTATCCGCCACGCCACGAGAGGAAGTTGGACTTCGACTTGGAGTTGGAGAGAGGACTGGAGAGAGGACCAGTATGGGTCCGATTTACGATTCTGAAAGATAAGATGATAAGAGCAAGGTAAGTGCAACGGATTGCACCCATATGTGGTTTCTGGTCTCGACCGATTCTCAAAGACAAGGGACAAAAGACAAGATGTCGGAAGAGTCTCCGCCTCATCCAATCCAAGAGGCCGCGGGGAGAGGCGCCTTCGTCTGGGCAAGGCTGCAAAGCAGAGTGCAAGGGGGTTCTCCGGCGCGTCAGTGACTGTCATAGTGCGGGTTTTGCCCTCTTCGGCTACAAACTCACTACATAGGTAGGTACGTTGTGCCACCTTGCCGTGGCTGCGCTCACGTCTGCTTGCGCCTATTAGGGACCGTAATCTGCTCCTCATACGCCTCGGGCGTCTTCGCATATTCCGCAAGATTCCGATGAGTCATGATAGCATGCGCGCGAACCATCAGCCCACGAAGACGGTCAAACATCTCCGTCGCGTCGGCGGCGTATCGCAGCTCGGTTTCCCGCGCAGCGGCGGTGGGGGCCGAGGCGGCGCGAGCGAGATGCTTACGGACAGTAACGGTTTCGGCTAAGTCGTACTTGGCGAGGATGTCTTCTAGACGGAGGGGGGAGTGGCCCGCCTGGGGAGGGGCTCGATGCTGCTTCTGGTGCTGGTTTTGGTTTTGGTTTTGGTTCTGGTTCTGAGGCTGGCCTGGGGCGGTGCTGGTATTGGTAGGTCGCGCACCGGAAGGGTTTCCGCCAGGGGGAGAAGACGCGCTTGTAGAGGCCTGGGTCGCGCCCTGAGGAGTAGGAGGAGGGGCAGAGGCGCCCGCGCTGGGCTGCTCCCCCTTCTTGTTCTTGTTCTTGTTTTTGCTCATCTGGAGACGCGTCGATGAGGACATGAGGTAAGGCAGGGTAAGGGTGAGGGTGTCAATAGCGCGTTGCGTCACGCCACGCCACGCCACGCCACGCCACGTCAAGAGGAAAGACGCGTAAAGGCGACGACGCGCGGTGACGCCTTCAGAGGGTGAAGATACTCACGGTGGATGTAATGAATGTGAGTGAGTGAGTGAGTGTGTGTGTGAGTACGTGAGTATGTGCGTGCGTGCGTGGGATGTTTGTGCCAGGGAGATGTGCAGAAATGAAGCCGTGTGAGGTAGTGCGGTCGTTGGAAGTGAGGGAAGGGGGAGGTGGCGTCACGACGGTGGGATTGAGAGGATGGTAAGAAGGAGAGAGCGCATGTGGGGCGGGGCATGAGCCACTTGGTGTTTATATACTCGGATGGGCTGTCTGTATTGATTTGATGACCGACGCGCGTCGCGCGTCGTTACTGAGGCCTCTCCTTGGCGACACGCGTCGCTTGTTGTGACTGAGACCGCTCCATGTCCTTGGCGACGCGGCGGCTCGCTGAGGTTCTCATTGGCGGAACAGAGGAGGGCCTCGACCAAGCGGCTGCAAATTGGTCAACTTGTACGTGTTTCTGCTTCAGTCGCGCTTGAGTTTGGGGACTCACCGAGTAGGCTCAGCAGCAAGAGTCGCCCGTGGCTCGGCCCAACCTGCTCTGGGGGAGTGCTCTCTGACTTGTTGCTACGCCATCCTGGCCGTGCTGTGCTCAGGGGACTGATGGTCATCGCTTGGGGCCATGGCGCGATTGTGGACTGAAGCCGCATCAGCGCAGCGGACGAAAGACTCAAAAAGAATTGAGCGGACCGCGAGGGTACGAAGAGATGGCAATCGTAGGGAAGGACGGACAGTCAGAACGGGCGCAAAGGCACAGGATATACCTAGGTAAGTACCTAGAATCGATGAAACAGGACAGGCTGTGCGCCAAGCGGCAGCGAGATCCTACATTGCACGGAGTCTCAGAACGATATGAACATCGAGTGCTCGACGCTGAATAGGTACAAGTTCTGGGCAGAAGGGAGCTGAAGAAGTCGAAGAGGAGAGGTGTCGCATCTTCTGCGCGGGAACCATGCCCCCTAGCAGCCGCCGTCATGCCATCGTTCCCTGCGCGTGAACACCTCGGCCTCGTGTCTAGGCGAAACGTGGCGCTTGGACCCAATGATCCTGCTTACTTATTTGTTCTTCCGGTCCTTCGCTGCCGGCGCCTTGACGGTTGACTCCCTTCGATACGATGGCGAAGTGCTGCGTCGCGGCTTCGCCCCAGTCGGAAAGGACGCAGTCGTGCGGCCACTTGCACCCGTCTCACTGTTGGGCCTCCCCAAGCTCAGAGAGGGCTCGCCGGAGCCCTTAACATAGGTTCGGAATGGTCCGCCTGAATCTAACCATTGCTTCGTCTCCGCCAGCCTTTGCAGCATCTCTGCCCGCGTGCGGGTTTCCGGGTGCCTTTGCAGCACATACTTCTGATTCATAATGTGATGATTGAACTTGATCTTCAGACCGATAGACCGCGCAAAAGTCTTCATGAGTCGCACTGCGATCTCGAAGATGGAGTTCCTGACTTGCTCGTCATTGTCAGATCTGCCTTTGTGCGCCTGCGCCGAGGCAGGGGCAAGAGCGACAGCGCAGCGGAACTCATGCATCATGACGGACATGTGTGCCTTGTCCGAGACAATCTGGTCGCGAAGAGCGTGGAGCTCCGGGAGAGCGAATTCTGGACGAGCGCGCAAGATGTCTCCTGATTTCTCTAGAGAGGCTGAAATCCATTCGAGCTTGTGTTCAAGCATGGCCTCCAGATGTTGGAACGAGATACCTCGAGGTCCGGTCGGTTGCCGGAGCAAGCTTCGGGAGCGTTGCTGAGAAGTCTGCTGCTCCTCATTCAATGCCATTTTGCAATTTTGGACTGGCACTGTTGGGGAACATGAAGCAGCGCGAGGTAAGTGATTCTCTCTTTCCGTGCAAAGGACGTCGAAAAGGAAGCCGTGAAGGCCTGTCGTGGAATTCAAGACTTACAACGTCGAGTACGTGTGGCGGAGAATGGGCGTCTGAATTTGCAGGGCCAGGACTCAGTGAGGCGAACGGTCAGGTCAGTCACGAAAGGATGACGAGGGTGGTATCATACCCGCTGCGAAATGAAAAAGGGGAGCAGAAGGAAACAGCGCCCGGCCTGGTGTGTCACGTGACCCGAGCCCGGATGCTCCTCTTGTCATTTTGCTTCCAGTGTGTTTTCTGAAACTGTTTCACCATGGAGCCAATAAGCTCTTAGTCAAACCCGTGTGTATAAGTACGGAACCGCACAACTGAACCATCATCATCCTCTGGCCTCTGTACTTCAGAGCTCAGGATCGTCATTAGGTACTGAAAGAGTGAAAGAAGAGAGGGCACAGCTCGAAGTGGAGAAACAGGGACAGGGTGAATAGAGAGGTGAAAAGGCTTTGTTCACTATGGTGGTTGTGCCAAGACCCAAATACGGACAAAAGTTTCACGGGCAAGGTCGAAAACAGGAAGAAAATTGGGTTGCTCCTCGGTCAGCGCAAATCAGGATACTGTACACGTCGGCTTGCCTCGGCTGGGAAAGGGCTTTGCGGCCCCAGCTCGAGGGGCACTTCGTGTCTGTCTGCTACTGGCCGAGCGAGGTCTGCGAATGCAATGGTCGAAATGGGGAAAACAAAGCGAGACCGTGCCGATGGAACTCTGATGTGGGCCTGGAGATTGACCCAGTCGAGGGGCGAGCTTGCCGGTGGTGGTGGGGAGCATTCGAACTGCTGGCTCGGACGAAAAGTTCCGGCGTTGAAGGCCCAAAGGCAGCATCATCGAGCTCCGCCCTTGATGCCGACGCGGCGAGGCGCATTCCTTGGTTCGTTGTCGCGAAAGTCTGCGGCAGACGGCCCCTTTATTTGTGCCTTCGCGGGCTCACCGCCCAAGCCTGGTCCTGGGCACATGGAACAGCAGGGCAGGGTGAAGGCATAGGAGCGGAGCGTGGGGGCGCCACAGCCACGGAGGCGGCGCTCAGCAACAGTGTGTTCCCTGCGGCGGAGGCCGAGCTGCAGAAGACGCGGTCGCAGCGCTACATCTCTCATTGGCCCTTCCGTTCTCGAAGAGTCGGCCTAGTAGGTACTACGCTGTTGGAGTGAAGCGAGTCCAACGTGTGCCTGTGCACAGGGTTGAGGGTCATGGGCTCAAAGGATGTGGCCGCTGGGGCGGGAAGGGGCCAATAGCTTGTTCGGAGAACGACGAGAGCCTCATTGTCTTGCCTCAAAGCCGTGAGAGCTTGATGCGCATGTGGTTTGCTTGAAGAAACATCCTTGCTTGGACCGCAAGCGTGACAGGGCTAAGATTGACCGCCTAGGTGCGGGCTTTTGTGGCCGCTGAGAAGAATCGACTTCACAGAAGTCTGAGGGCGGACCAGATGACGCTGCTTGAAGGAGGCCCAGCGCCGGGGGTAATCGTGTCTGGCGCTCAATTCGTCTTCTGTGAGATCAGATCAGTCTGGCCTGGTCTTGACTGTGCTCACGAAGCGCCAGAACTCGCAGACCCTGGTAACGCATGAGGTAGGAGACGAGTGCTCGGTATCGGGGGAGATCCTATGACGAGCCCGAGACTGCCCCTGAGCGAAGACTGTAGCAATGAGGGTGTCGAAGAATGGGGCTAAGAGGAATTCCACCGTATGGCCTTTGCGTTGCCAGAGCTTTCCTCGTAGTCCGCGTGGTGACATAGGTGCGCGGAAGGTAGACATCGTTGATGGATTCGGTGTGCAGGGCGATGATGGCAGCGAGGAGCCCTGAGCTGGCTGCGAAGAGGTCCAAGGAGGTGTCTTGCAGCTGGGTGAAAGCGCCGTCGAGGCGTGCAGGAGAGCGTCGTTGAGCTGGCACGAGTCGTTGCTTCGAAGCAGCCTTGGAGTTCACGCTCGACCAGTGGCGGTCGTCCCTCGCGTCACCGTCTTGTACGTCCGCAATATCAGCACGGTGCCGGTCAACGAGGGTGTCATATGTACGATATCTCTCTTGACGTTGTGGAGCTGAGTGGGATTCGGCGCGTAGGTACGAGGGGAGGCAGGACGAGGCGAAGCGGGCTTGTGTGAGAGCCCTCTGGTGAGCGGGCCGCAAGAAGTTTCAACGAGCGCCGTGGCGGCTTCTTGACACTGTGCGCAGCGGCAACCAGGGTCTCTCACTGAGGCCTGCGAGAGGGTAGCGGTAGCTCTTGTTCGAGGCGGATGAATGCCCACTCGTTGAAGAGGAAGGCCATGTCTTGCAGTTCCTGGTCGCCAGCAAGCAGTCGGGCCTGCACCCTAAGAGCCTGTCGCCAAAGCGCAATCCTATGGCCGATCTCCTCGAAGAAGTCGGCGAGCTCCTCCATCACGCTGTCGATGGTGGAAGCCGGAACGCGCAGGACCTGGGTGCGCCGGTGGACGACAGCGCTGGCCACGGCGAGACCTGCCCTGCGAACATCGCCGTATCGCTCACCCCACATCGCGTCGAAGGCCTCCATCTCAAGACCACCCTCTTGGACATCCACAGCCGAGCCGAAAGTCCCCTAAACCATGCCTCGATGTCGTCCTCGAGTTCACCGAAGCGGCTCCACGCATCTTGCATCCTCGCCTGCAAGTCCCAGGCGCGGCGTCTGGTGTCACTCATGTTGATGACTGTGGACAAGGAGAGAACGATTGGCTGGCAGCACACCAGAGAGGCCTGGACGTCAGCTCGATTTCACCTTTAGTGAGACTCCGCAATGTAGGCACGTAAGTGGTAGCATTGAGACTTACAAGAGCCCGGTGTCGACGAGGGAGGAGTGTGTCAGACTTGAAGCTCGACTCCAGGTAATAGGAGTGTCAGAGGAAGGGAGGCGTGTGGGGTGCTGAGGAGGGAGGAGGAGTGGCTGAGATGTGCAGAGGAGTGCTGGTAAGAAAGGGGAATGGACCAGGAAAGGAAAAAGGGAAAAAGTTGCGTGAGCTCAGCGAGTCGAGAATCCACAATTAAAAGCACAATTTCTTGAGCTCGCTCCCTTCTAGGGCTCCCTCCCACCGCCACCGTGGGAATGGAGGGGTCCACGCTCCGCCACCGTAGAAATGAAGGGTTCCACGCTCGTAAAGGCGGTTGGGTTGTATTAGCTTGTGTGTACGCGCGCGCTTGCAGTCGCGACAGGCCAATCGATGGGCTCCCTCGCAACGCCTTTCCCTCCCTGACACCTTGCAGGCGCGCCTTCCCCTTGCTGGACGATGACGGGCGCCGCCGACTGAGCCTCATGTGAGGGCATACAGCGCAGCCGATGTGTGCTACCAAGTCGATTGCCCTCATTTCGCGAGTGGCTCGGGCGCATCGAATTCGTGATCTCCTTGTGAGTTGTAGGCTGCGGAATGAAGCGCGTGAGACGATCTCTACCCCGTCCTCTTGTAGCCAGGCCAGTGAGAAGCGGAGCCGTAAGGTCACAGGGGGTGAGGGGGGGGGGGGGAGAAAGCAGAGGCTAGAGACATGCGGCAGCAGAGTCGCGTATCTTCGTGGCGAAAAACATGCTATAGTTCGAGTACGCCGGGCTACGCTCGCTCCATAGCGAGGAGAGTCAAGGGAAGCGAAGAAACACAGAAGGGCCTTTTCGTGGGGAGTGCGCACTCGTCTTCGGGCTCTTGAGTGAAGTGGAGGGTGCGGACGCGCTTGATTGCTGCCATCGACGCGGCTCCAAGCGAAATTCGAGTTCCACGCGACTAAATCCCGGCGGTCCGCTGGACTTGAAGCCCGGGAAGCTGGGCCGCGTGGTCAGCCTTCGCCCCGATCGAGCCAAGCGGCTGCGACGACATTGTCCTGACTTCATGGGGCCAAAGGATGCTTGTGATGGCATGTCAACGGTGAGGATCGTGTTGTGAGGCTGGAGGCGGTGGGCGCGGCGTTCTCCCGCCGCTCTTTGACGACGCCTCGCTACAGGCGGCGGTTCGAGGGTTGGCGTTCGCGGCTTCGGCGGGAATACCTAAGCACGCTGGCCAAGCTGGCAGACGAAATTCGTGGCCAGGTCAATATGCTTCGATATCTGCGCGGGTGATGCCTTGTCGCACTATCTCCGCGGGCCAATGACTTTATGCTGCCAAGGCGTCGCAGAGGACGCGTAAATGCCTGCACACGTAGCGCTGCCGCGCGCTGAAGGAAAAAGCGGTTAGGATAGCCGTCAAGTGGCTAGCGGAACATGGTTCTTGGAAGCCCACTGGTCTGCGTGGTAGGCAACAGGGCTCAGACGGAGACTCGGTGCAGATTCGAGAAGCGAGTGTCAGCTTATTGACGTCAAGGTACGCTCGCAACCCAAAGGCTGAGAAGGTGCACACCGAGGACTGTCCAAGCAAAGGAAGTGCGAGCGAAAGAGTGTGCGTGTACTGCCCTCTCTTTGTTCCGCCGGCTTGACTTCTATTCCTCTCGATTACGAGCTCTCTTGCCTAACGACGGCACCACGCACAGGAAGATTGGATTCATTCAACAATTCGCTCTCAGTTTCATGCCAAGCCAGGGAAAATGACGCAGCAGAAGTCAGTTGCTGTTGCAAGGCCTGGGCTTGGCCGCTCTCCTTGGGCTTCGCGCCCTGCACGCTGTACTCGACCACCACGTCCCTTTTGCCCTATCTAGGCGTCGAATCGCGGGGTCCAAGCTCTTCACCGACATAGGCTTCCTGATTCTAGTCTGGCGCAGGTGGGAGGGGGACGGGAGAGGGAGGAGGGAGGGAGTATGGGTTGGGACTCGGAGCCGCAGTCGGTTCTGCTGCCCATGACTGGGCTGAGACGCGACGCTCGTCACGCACTCGAAAGCAAACAGTACTGTAGGTAGTACACTCTCGCTGGGCAAATGACCGGTCATCTTGGCAACTATTGCGCGTTTGAGATCGGGCTTTGGATGTCAAGTTCCCCTAGGGAGCCAAATCGAAACTTCTGATGACTGGGAGAAAATGTTCCTGCCAACTCAGTGGAGCAAAGCGCGCATAGGTCCGAATGATGAGACTCGGAGAGGTGGCTTAGGGTGAGTTCGAAAGGGGGCAGATGAATGATTGATTGAGTTAAGGGGGCGACGGAAAGGACAGGATGGAGTAGTTCTTATACTTGTCTGGGACCATTGGGAGATGAATCATACGCCGGAGACTGAACTAAGCTAGACGTCATAGGGGGACCCTAAGCGAGGCCCGGGCGTCGGTGACGTCGTATTCTCAACAATGATTCCTTCGGAATTAGGCGCCACAGGGGTCTCGACACAGACTCAGAGGTGGCCAGTCCCTGGGGTGGCGACGACTGTAGCGCTGATTCGTAACTCACCGTGGCAAAGAGGCACTAAACTAGGTAGGTCAGCTCCATTGTGTGGTCCCATCAGTCGGAGCCCTCTGGGCATACTGGGGACGAGCCGTCCTCGTGCGGCGAGCGTCACCGAAGCTTCTTCTCCGCACGTGGTGCTTGTCCTCACACGTTCCTATCTTGGACCGAGAGGAGGAGGGGGTAGCTTTCGACGAGCCGCAACGGCAGAACAGCATACGGATGGCCTTTTGGGGGTTGTCACTCCTCCGCCACGCTGCTATGCTTGGATCAGAGACACCGCATGGGCTGTCCGTGACCATAGACGGCCAGAGGATGAGGTCGGTCTTCGTCACCAATTGGGTCAGCTTAGCCAGCCGCATGATGAGAGCTTGGCTGTTGAGATGGAGGGAGCCCATCGATGCACAGGTGGGTGAGGACGGCGGCCTGTCATCGGTCAGGTCGATGACACCCCCGCCGAACAGAGGGTGAGATGGGGCGTTGTCGTTGTGAGAGGAGGCGGCGGTGCGTGCGAGACAGCGGGAGGTGCTGCCGCTGCTCAGGCTGAGGTTGCTGCCGGTGCTAGTGCCAATACCGCTGTTGAAGCCGCTGCAGAGGATGCTCTTGCTTCCACGTTCCTAAAGGGGCGATGGTGTCTTGTGGCAGTGGTGCCTTGTGGTAATGTCTGAGGGTTCCTGGCAGCACGGCTGCGGAAGCAGTTGGCGAATCGGAGCGCGAGACCAACAATCGACTTGAGGGGCTGCAGCAACCGGCGAGGATGTCAGTCAAGCGGATTGCGCCTCTTTGGAGGCGTCTGCGGGGCCCAAGGAGCGTGCGAGGGCGCAAAGCCGTGCGACGCGCCGGCCTGGCTGCCAGTGGATGTTGCTCTCCTCGGTTGGCTGCGGAGGAATGTGCGGTCCAAAGGCGCCTGGGGACTTGACTTCGGGTGCTGCGCCGTGGACGCTGGCAACCCTACCCGATGATCGGGAGCGTCGCAAGGAGTCGCAGCTCCACGTTGGCGCTGAGCCTCTACGCCAGTCCGTCTGGGTCATCGGCATCCGTAAAGGCCTCGATTGGCGGTTTCGGAAGGTGGACACGACGGGAGGCTCTGACTTGAACTTCCTCGATCAGATGGCTGATCAGCTGGTTGAGCCGAGGAAGAGCGAGAGGGGTCGGGCGCTGGTAGCGGTGGCGTGCAGTCGCAGACTTGTTAGAAGAAGCTCGTCGCCTCAGATAGGTACGTCTAGGCGGCTTTGCATCTCCTGCTCCAGCGGCGGCGCGTCTATTGCGCTTTGTGGGGTACAAGAGACGCAGTGTAAGTCAGCTCAACTCAGACCAGACCCGATGATCTACTTGAGTGGCCGTCTTGCGACTTACACAACTGCTGGGACAGGCGCCATACGGTGAGACGAAGACGCGCTGGAGGCAGCCACGACTTGTGGGTGATGGTAAGGAGGGAAAGGAAAGAAAGATGGACGCGCCTGTACGAACAAGCATGTGAACCGCAGAGCCGCGCCGACGCGCCGTCCAGCTGATGCGCGCCTCAGCTGTGGCCGCAATGGCACTGTCACGCGCTACGCCCGGCACGAAGGACTTTCCTTCCAGATTAATCAGAGATTGCAGGCAACTCGACGCCGTCATTATCGATTCAGAGCTTGGGAAGGGCAATAACATCGATGCGAGCTGTGTAGCCTGACTCGAGCTGCTCACGAAGTGCAATGACCTGCGGAGTGACGTGCCCAGACAGCATCAACTGGTGAAGAGGATATTGGAGCCTTCTCTTGAACTCCTGGTTTGCGGCTTCAAATTCTCTTTCCAGGCTCCTCAGAGTTGTAAACAGTCGCTGCTGCGCCTCTGCTGAGTCTAAGGGAGCGAGACAGGCCCTGCCGGTCTCATAACGCATATCGTGCCACGCAGCTTGCACGGCGGCGACCAGTTTGGCAATCGTGGTCAGCTGGCGCAGCGCCTCTTGACGATTAGAGAGAGGGAATGCAAACCATATGGTTCTGTGTTCGCCGGGATGGAAAAACTGCAAGGTAGCGAAGGGTGGTATCCAATAGTACCTATGTGGGCGGTCAGAGGCCATTCAAACGTCGTCTTGACGACCCTGACACTCACGGCAGCAATGTTGCAGCACCGGTTTGCTACTTCGACTTGATGGGCAAGGAAAGCTACACGCTGTAGCGCGACCTGGCGCGGATCGTCACTTGTAGGTCGAAATCCCTGCGGAAATGCATTGGCCAGCATGTTGCACCACGAGGAAAGTCAATCGCCGATCGGGGAGCCCACGCGATTCAGAATCAGCCACTCACAGTGCGATAAATGTTGAGACTTGGTTTGGGAATCCCGCCTCGCATTGTGAGTATCTTCTCCGAGGCGAGCAGGTGGTCCGATCAGAAGAAGATGTCGAGAAAGAGGGTGGGCTGTCTGTATGTGGTGTTGGGGATGCAGAGCAGTCGATACGATCAATTGAAGATTGAAGATGGAAAGTGGGCGCGAAATCGCGATTCGTCCAGCCTTCCCCCACGCACACCTCCTGTACCATGCCAAGCGAAAGCAACGGAATTTGATGTACACCGGAACACTCAGCCCGGCTCATGGCGTGAACGCAACTCCGGCGCTCACACGGGCCTGCCCGTCGTATTTTTTGCGGTCACGATCAGTGAGGGCGCGGCGAGCCAGCGGCTCCATGAGCGCCGAGGTTTCTTGCATTCATCCTCTTCAAAGGAAGCACGTCACGCTCGTCTCGTTCGTGATACGTGAAGCTCGCCGTGGCAGAAGGCGGGGTTGCCGTCTCCCGCGCCGAGTGGCGGGCGATTCCTTGTGGCCGAGACTCGCGGGATTTATGTCACAATCATCACGACAGTGCCTCAATTTAGTCACTTGGCTCAGGCAACAGCGCTCAACATAGCCTGAGAGAGGATGGATGTATGCTTCCAGATGCTAATCATATCATACTCGCGGAGGATTGGGTCAGCTAGGTGACGCCTGCCGGGCGCTGAAGGCCGAGCCGATTGCCCCAGCGGGTATGAGCATCGGTGCTTTATTGGGCAAGGGGCACGCAAGAGAGCGCACCGTGCTTTTCTTCAGTTCATCTACAAGGACTTCTAGTCCGGTCCCGAGGTGCCTGGAACGACGTGGACGTCGTCTTTGGCCTCGTCATCGTTTTCGTTCTAATCATCGGAGGAACTGATGGCCTCGAAGCTGGGAACGGCGTCGTCTCCTTGGAGGCGTGCTCTGACATCGTCCGCCAAGGCAAAGATTTCGCTGAGCGCAGGCGTACTCGCTGCCGCGGTGTTGCGCAAATATGCGTAGTCACTGTCGACTCGTGCAAGATGGAGACGTGTGAGTGCCGTGGTGAATGCGGTCAACTCTACATAGACCTGATCCGCAGCTAGACCCATGATTCGATCGGCAAGGCTGTCGGCTTTAGGCGTGCTGTATGGTAGACTGATGTCCTCGGCAGCACGCAGCGCATGAAGTAACTCCCTCAGTGAATGTGTGGCGGCGGAACTGTGTGAGCCAGCTCGGGTCAGGTGAGCGTGTAGCTCTGCTCGTACGAAATCTTGGTCGAGAGAGCTGAAACGGAGCCACTTTTGCTCGAGCGCGCCCAGAACCTTCGTACAGCGTACGTCGCACGTGACGGCGATGTTGTGAGATCGCTCGTTCTTGAAGCGTGACTTTCGCTCGGCGTAAATGCTGAAGGGAGATTTGAGGTATTTCCCCACGTCCAGAGGCTCGTCGTTTCTCCAGTGGTCGCCCGTTGTATCCTGTCAAAAATTCGCGGAATGATATCTGAGCTACCAGGCGGTGTGTACGCTTCTAGGCCTACCAGGTCTGACCCTTTCAATCAGACTCACCATATTCTCACGTCGAAGCTGGGCATCGTACCGGATCTGACGGTGCATGCTATGAGTAGCCAGGGTCGCTCAGAGACGCATGCATGCTAGAAGGCGCATCATGCGCACGAGCCTATTGTCATGCGTGGACGCGTCTGGCAAGGACTTGGTGATGTCACGCTTCAAGAGGGCCGCGAATACGCGCAGTGGACGAAGGTATCAATTGTCGTCGAAGCGAGAATCAAGCAACGACATGTGGAGAACGGATGATGAAGTGTGACACGAGTCGTAAGGGATGAGGCGCTCTTGTGTCTCGCGCGGATCACGGGGCCCGACAACGTCTGCGTACATGCAGGGCAGCAGCCAAATCTCTTTTCGGTCAGGTGGTGAGAATGGAGAGGCGAGACGATCTAGCGAAAACCTTGAATACGCTGAAGCAAGGTCGTCGTCACTTGAGGCTGCTATCGTCGATGCTTTCTTCCGACACTGCCCGCATTAGGCTCCTATTCTGTGACCTGCGCGGCTTCGCCCACTGGTACGGTCTTCGCGGGGAGAATCGTGCATTTGCTAGTCCTTGCTACCCTCTCCCTATCCCATGTCCAGCTAAGAGTCGAAGACATGATACACAAAAGGCTGATTGCGAGCCTCGTGGTAGGCGTTGAAATCTCTGCCCAATTGAGCCACGACATGGCAGCACTTGACGGAGAAGTTGTGCCACTCTATCTGTTGAGCATCCTTGCAGGATTGAATGCGAGCTTGCACTGCTTCCCACTTGGGTCCAGAGGTGATTCCACGAAGCTCCAGCTTCTGAGCCGAAATGAGCGTTTTGCGCAGCTCATTGTTGGCCTGGAGGAAGATGGAGCTTTGCGAGCCGGCGCGGTCCAAGCGTGCGAAGAGCTCTGCGGAGCGAAACCTGCTGGGCAGGCTGCGACACAGGTGCCAGTAAGTGTCTAGTCGCTGCAGACGCTGCCTCTCTGTGTGGTCTAGTACTTTTAGGAAGTACGCATATCCGCTGCGCTCGCCGTCCCAGTCCAGGCCGGAGATTTCGTAGCCGCGACCGGCAAACAGGCGAATGAAAGGGTTGACCGGCATGAAGGGGAACTGTCGGGCCGTGATGAGGTCCGTCATGGTAACTATGCGCTTCGAGTAGCTGTATGAGGAGGTCAGAAGCAAGTGAGCTCGTGAGCTGCGCCAGATCGCGGCCGCGAAAGAATCGATTGGAGGGAGGTCGGTGACCAGGCGGCAACGCGTTGGCGAGAGCTGATGATCGTCGAAGATCGAGGTGGGGAATGGAAGGGAAGAGGTTCAGGCGAACGCCTGAGGTTGACCATTATATAGTCTCCTGAGTCGCTAGTGCCGGGTTGACGTAATCGGTAGCGATGTCACGAGGTCATCGCTCCTTTCTCCCGCTAGAGATTGCTAGCGCGTGCGGAGTTGGACAAGACGCAGTCGTGGGCGGGCGCGCATGGCGCGTTCCATTTGAGTCCCAACTATGCTCATGATACTCCCGATTTTCGACTTTGATCATCGCCTGATGCAAAGCTTTTCGCATGTTACGCTTTCGCACATTCTCCCGTTCCCGGACGACGCTTCTGACTTGAGGTTGACGCGTGATGCACGCATATCCGCGCCTCCGCGCCCTCATCACCTCCCTCTAGGATAATAACGGTGGCGTACGCTACGAGCAAAGTCGTCGTCTCTTGGGGCTGCTTTCGGATCCAGATGTTTGCGAGATCGGGAGAGCTTCTTGCTGCTCGACGGACATGCTTGCCTTCTCGTGAGGTGCAGCTTCCTCCGTCGTAGGCGGATGCGGAGTGCCTGGACATGTACCATCCGCGGCATGACCTGCCTCGGCGCGGCTCGAGTCATCGCCCTCTGTGCGCTTGGGTTTCGACGAAGAGCCATCGCCGTCCTCTCTCGGTCCGGCATCCTGTCCCTGGGCAAAAGATGGACCCTCGTCTCCGTGTGGACTCATGTCGAAATGTTCGTCTGACTCAATGCTACAGTCGTTCGATGGTTTTGTGCTGTGGTTGTCGCATGTTTCCGTGCTATCGTCTGCTGCTGAGTCTGAGCTATCCTCCTCGGAGGAGTCAGTACTATCCTCCTCAGAAGAGTCGGTACTATCCTCCTGGGAAGAATCGGTGCTATCTTCCTCGGAGGAGGAGTCGGTGCTATCGTCCTCGGAGGAGGAGTCGGTGCTATCCTCATCCGATGAGCTATCATCCATTACGTCTGCCTCTTCATTGTACGCAGGATCGATAATACTGAAGTGAAGTCGAATCAAGACGTTGAGATTCTTGAAATGGTTCCTGTCGTATCTGACCGTGCGATTGCATGCCTTGACGTGAGCCCGTGCACGATTGAAGTCCTTGATACCATATGACGGCATAGCTATCACATCCACGAGTCTGTGGAAAGCTCTCTGAAGCGATGCGACCTCGGATTGGAGTCGGAGGCTGCATTCGCCAGCTTCGTCGAGGTAGGATTCGAGCTCGTCGGGGTATTCCGTTAAGTGCGGTCGAATGCGGCGGAGATGGTGCCAGTGCCCGTCCATCACGCGCCAGCTGAGTCGTTCGAGCTCGTAGAGAGAGGATATGCACTCGTCGTAGGGTTTACGGAAAGCCTTCCGAACGTCCTCGTCTTGGACAGGCTTCTCCGTAGAATGGCCGTCCGGCCCATGCCCCACCATGGCGCGCGAAGTCACACCTTGATGACACGCGTGGTAATTGCCGCCACCCTTGGTCTTATGCTATCCGATTCTGATCGGAGAGGCTGAGGCTTGTGCGAAAGGTGCCAGAAGTGGCTGTGCCAGACCTTCTGAGGGGCGTCTGGACGCAGCGGTCCTCGTCTGCAGCGTGGAGGGGGGCAGATGATGATGGCGATGAGGAGGAGGGGGATTCAGATGCGGAGCAGGATTGCCGAAGAGTGGGGCGTGTATGATTACATGTCCACTGCGTCCTAAGCACGTTATACCACGAGTGGTGAAAATGCTGAAGATGCTATTGGGAAACCAAGGACGAAGTATTACCCGCGTTGGACAGCGCGTACGCGGGCAGCGCGCGGGCGGAGCTCCACTCCACAGTGGGTGCACGTGACGCGTCCGACGCGAGTGTTGGACTCAGCTTGGAGGCGGATGGTTGAGCATGAGCAGTTCCAGTCATCCAATCCTCAAACTTTACATCTGATGGGCAACTCGACACTTACCGACTTTGCTTCACACAGCTCAATTCTCATATCCTAAGCAGTTCGTTCACGTCTGACGCGTGGCGTGACCGACGCGTAAAGTGGCGGTGCCTCGCCTTCGCCCGCGCCAGAGCAAGATTTGTGGTAGCATCAATGCGAGACGGACAGGCGTAACATGTATGGATTCCTTGAAGGGGTCGAAAAAAGAAGAATTGAAAGAAAGAGAGGAACGATCGACCTTCGCGATGCTCTGATGAGACAAGTGCGGTCGGCTTTGGACGCACATCCCATCGGGAGTCGGAGAGGAACCGGGATGGGAGGTGCCTCGCGGGTGAGGGAGCGGCAAGGAATGGGAATAGCCCGCTAGGATCGACAGCAAGTGTAGAAGTACGTGACGTCGTGTATATCGTCGCTTGAGGTACCGAAATTGCTGATCATCATTCATTCTGAGATGTCTCTGTACAGCTGCATGACTTCGTGGCAGCGTCTTTGGACACTTCGTTTTCGTTGTAGGGTTCCGCGCTCAAAAGGAGCGCGCTTGGACGTGGATGTGGGTGGGTGCTTTCGCGTTTGCTCGACGACGAACGGCGTTCCTTCTGGGCTCTACTCCGCCGTACTTGGTCCAAGTAATGCCATCGTGCCCGCATATGATGCCGGACGAGAGGCCCTAATCGATGGGGAAGAGAGCAGCCATCGAATTGGCGTGGTTGCTGGGGCCAGGGCTGACCTCGCCTTCGTCTTCGTCTTCGAGCTCGCCTGGATTCTGAGTTTCGCCGCTCCTTCCCTCTTGTCGGCGCTGCTTCTTCTTCTCGTTTCTCTTCTTGTTCTTCTTGCTGTGCTTGCCTTGAGCCGCGTGTTCGCTTGTGTGTTCACCACCGGCTCCCGCCTTGGGGCTCTTCGCCAGCCGATTCTTCAAGGGCTTGATCAAGTCTGCTCGTTGCTCGTCGGCAATGTATCCCACAAACGGCAAAAACGCGCGAGCCAGCGCATCCATCTTGTCATCGACTTGTTCGAGGTGTGCATCGTGGATTGATGCGAGCGTTTCCATGCGCTCTCCCGTGCTCTTGTATCGTGGTGTCTTGTCTTCATCGTTGTGAACCATCTCTCGATAGGCAAGGTACAAGCGGCGCAGCTCAGGGTGAAGCGCGAGCGCACTTCCAATGGCCGAGTGCACCTCTTCGAGGTGAGTCTGCACGTGCTTTTCTGCGATATCGTCCGGAAGCTCATCGACGATGCTCTGAGCCGCGGATGCCAAGTGACCCAAATCCTGTTCCCGTTTAATAAGGACGTCGATGCGGCTTTCCATGAGCTTCATAGTTTCCCAGATGAACTTTGAGCGCTCTGGAGTCTCCCATTCGATGTGAAAGCCTCCGCCGTCTATGGGAACGGCCTTGCTAGCACGGGGGTACATTGTCTGCGTGGGTGGTGTACGGTGACGCTGGCGAGGGTCAGTCTCGTGTCTTGGCGCAGAGCCGCCGACTCGCCTGGCCCTCGCACCATTGCCCGTACTCACGTTGTTGGAAAGCGAACGTCGGCGTAGAGTATGCGCGACAGCGGGGCGAGTGAGTCTGCGGAGCCCTTGGGCAAAGAGTGATACGTGTCGCTGTGCTTGACGCATCACGAGACGATGATCAAGGAGGAACAGATCAAAAATTGTCTTTCCAGCGGGTACCGTCAAAACTGGCTCGCTCATCGGACAGCCGCTCTCCTTGTGCTGCCCACGCGCACTTTGGCGGTGCCGGGGGCCCATTCGAGCAGTGATCCAGCGTGGCGTGGCGGCACAGGGGCGGGCCGACAGCCGCGCGGCGCCAGGCCTTGTCTAGAGGGTGGTATTCACTCTGGGAATGACCACCGCTATTCGTATACGCAGAGACGTTGATCGGCAGAACCATTCCCGAAAATCACGAGCGAATTGACTCCTTCGGATGAACGAAATCTATTTCGATTCGCAAGAACGTCACGAAACCGCCAGTGGCTAGCATATAGCCGCCCCTGCGTACGCTCTTCAGCCCGAATGCCAGTCCCAAAAGCCCGAGCAGCACGATGGACATGTATCATTCTCTTTCCACAGCGAGGCGAGTCTCGATGTACAGAGTCACGGAGCCAGGGCCACTGACACTGGCGCGAGCTAGGGTCTGGATCGGAGAGGGTCAAAGCCGACAAGCGAGCGAGCGGGCGGGCAGAGTGCACGACGCGACGCGGAGAGGAGGCGCAGAATCTGGGAGGCACATTACTGTGGCGGCGGTCGAGATGGGGGTCCTTCGTGCACATTGGTGGTGCTAGCGACGCTGTGCAGGTGACACTGTGTGACGCTCAGAAAGGACGGCTCGGGCACTTGAAGCGGAGGAAGAGACCTAAGCTTGCCCAGACTCGCGGTCGTCACTGTTTTGCAGGCAATGCGCATGGCGGCTAGGACCGGGGCTAGCGTTGCGCCCATCTTCGCCTTGATGCTGAGTGTCTTCGTCGTGAAGGTCACCGTTCTCCTGTCCATTGCCCTGCTGGCGCTTCTTCTTTTCACTGCGCTTCTTGTTCTTCTTCCTGTGTCTGCCTTCACCTGGAGCAGCGCCTTGCGCTTCGGGGGCAGAGGCGGTTTGGGGTTCAACGCGGTCCTCGACAGGTGGTGCTCTTGCCAAGCGGGCCCGCAAGAGCCAGGTGACCTCTCCTCTAATCTCCTCGGGCAGTGTATGCTCCTGTGCCAGGGCCGCGCGAGCGAGTTCATCCATCCTATCATGGACTTCCAGCCAGTGTACGCCGTGGGCCTCGGTGAGGGTGTGCATGCGGTTGCCCACCTTCAAGAAGCGGGAAGTACGGTCCTCGTCCCTGAGGAGCATGGTTCGGTACTCAATGTAGAGGCTGCGTAGCTCGGGGTAGGTCATACGCGCAACTCGGACGGCTGAGCGCATTTGTGCGAGGTAGGTCTGCAAATGCTTGGCTTGAGCCTCGGGCGAGAACCCGTCGAAGACGCGCTTTGCGGCCGACAGCAAGATGATGGGGTCTTGTTCCTCACTCCCATCCCATTCGAGGCGATTCTCCATGTCTTGAATCAGCCTTCTCTGAATAATTTGCTTTTCGTGCTCTGGAGTTCCTGGATCGACGCCTTCCCATCCTCTGGTGAGAGCCCTACGTTGCATGTTCTGTCCGAGCGAGGGCAAAGAGGTCATACCAAGCCGAGACGGCGGTCAGTCTTATGTCGGCCTGCGCAGACGCTGCTCCGCACGTACCTCTGCGCCACGCGGTTGCCTGTACTCAGGGCGGTAGGCTGAGACGGATGAGTTGGAGGACAGCACTTATGAGCGTCTTGAGCTCTTCAAGAACCAGTGATGAACAATTGTGTTGTTGGACACTCCGAAGGCTGGAAAGAGGAGATGGAGGAACGAGGAGGAAACGAAACTGTGGGCTGAGCGTTATGATAGGCATGAAGCTTTGCGGTGGGCCGACTCGTACACAGCAGTCTCTGCTGCGGCCACTGGCACACGCGCCTTCTGCTTGAGCGGCTAGTAAATAAAGTTTGCGGGCCGCGAGAGACTCCACTGAGTTTGTGCGAAGTGCCCAGACCGACGTAGGACACGTGCAGGGACTGTCACGAGGCCGCCGCGGGGGATGCGCAGATTGACAGCGGGGGCTCATCAGACGTTGGTGCCGCCCCTCCGCGCCAGCGAAGGCAGGACAAAGAATCAATGCATACTCGCGCGCAGCCCCTCCTTTCGCAAGGTCATGAGGGCGTTAAATTCTCGCCAGACGTGAAGTGAAGGAAAACATGCTCGTGACGCAGGGATGATCAAAGCCGGTGTCTTCTGGGAACTCGGGCATGTGTGTATGAAGGAGTGGCGCTCATGTAGCAACCGAGCCACACGCGCCTGCTCTTATAGCTCGAAAGAAAAAGACGCAAATGGCTACCTCGAGAGCGAGAGCGTCGGGTTGCAACCACCATCCCCGCCTCCTTCGGTGCTTTTTGGCATTGAAACCTCTGCAAAGCGCCATCGGTCGCCTAGAATATCAGCCTGGCTTCCTTGAATTGGCGCCTCTTGGCTGGAATCATGCCCTGTCTTGCGCTCTTCTTCGTCACCGGAGTTTGCTCCGCGCTCTTCTTCGTCACCGGAGTTTGCTCCGCGCTCTTCTTCGTCACCGGAGTTTGCTCCGCGCTCTTCTTCGTCACCGGAGTTTGCTCCGCGCTCTTCTTCGTCACCGGAGTTTGCTCCTATTCGTTCCCGACACTGTATTGCAGACAATGCGGGTGACTGCTAGGTCCGGGGCGCGGGGTGCTGTCCTCCTCGCCATTGCCTTGCGCAGCCCTCTTTTTCTTTTCGTTCCTCTTCTTGTTCTTCTTCCTATTCTTCCCCTCAGCGGGGCTACCTCCCTGAGGGTGACAGTCAGCCTTGGGCTCTGCGGTTCCCGAGGCATCTGCTGCTTGACGCGCAAGCTCTTGCAGTCTGCGCTGCGATGCTGAACACCCACGCTGCGTGGAGGTGGGGTCTAGCGCCCCAGGTGGGAACTTCTTGTCGGCTAGGCGCGCCTCCAACATGCGGTCCATGTCCTCCCGAAGGCCTTCGGGCAGACTACACACGTGTGCTTTGGCGATAGCACCGAGTGCCCTCATCTTGTCCTGAACGGCTACGACGTTTGCCTCTTGCGCCTTGACAAGCTCCTCAAACTGGGCTACGAGGACGGAGTATTGGCTGTCCCTCGGCCCATCGTTGGCATCTATGTCACTGAGCATATCGGAGACGTTCAGCAGCTCGATACTGGCAGTGCGGCTAGTGAGTATCGCGGAGTGCACGTGCTCGAGGGGGCTTTGCAAGTAGTTTGCCCTGATTTCAGGTGGGAATTGACGAACAAAATTTTCGGTTGACGACAAAGCGCAGGCAAGCGTCTCCTCGTCGCGGGCTCGGGCCTCTGCGCCGGTCTGATGGAGGGATTTGCCCTTTCCTTTATGGATTGACTTGGGAGTCATCGTCTGTGGTGTTGAAGGATGTCACGAAGTCCCACCCACGCACCACGGTAAGTCAGAGATACCTAGTCCGGTGTGAAAAGGTAGGCAAAGAAGGTGAGAGGGGGTTGTAGTGGTGCTGACGGAAAGAAGCACGCGCGGAGGTCGAACGAGGCGGTGTAAGTAGCCTGCTCGGACGGCAGGAAATAAGGTTTGTCAGAGGCGCACGGGAGCAAAGAGTTAGTGCAGCCGGCTGCCTCTTCAGCCTCGTGACGCGGTGGAATGGCCGAGCCTGGAGTGAGCGCAACGCACGCCACAACTTCGGATCGGCGAGCCTGGAACGCCACAGGTCTTGGGCAGCAAGCGCACAGCGCACCTACAGTCGAAACAGGATCTCGGCACTCTCGATCACAATCTGCCGGCAGACCTAGCGGTCCATGATTGGAGCTTAGAAAGCTCACTTACAACATATTAGTGCTGCATCAGGCTCTCGCGATCAGCGGCGATGATTCGGTCGAGGCACCTATGAAAACATCAGATTTCTCGACAAGAAGCAAGAACGCAGGGAGCTCTGTGCTCAAAACGAAGGCACAAGTGCCGTTGTCGGACTGGCCGAGAGAGTCTGCGCTACGAGGCAGGCAGAGCACGTTGTACCGAGCGAGAAGTCAATGGGGCGCACAGGGAAGAATGAGCGAAGGAGTGGAGGCCGACTGGGTTCTAAGTACAGTGAGCGGGGCGGCAACGGTCCGATCGGCCGATCAGGTTGCGGTTTAGTGCCAGTGTTCGGCACGGGTCTCTCGTGTATGTTACCCTAGACCTATTCGATATGTGTGAAAGGAGGAGGCGCTTGCGTTTTTGGGTGCCCCGTGGCGAAATTTGGGTCGCGACGTCACGAGAAGAGCGGAACCAGAGTTAAAGTGGTCACAGTCATTTGCGAGAGTCCTTGACAGGGCGGCTGCTGGCTTTGTGGGCGTCGCTGGTAACCCTGTAGACGTTGTTCTGCGCTCCTTGAGCCCCGCTGCGGGGGACAGCCGCGATCTTGGGCGAATTGTCGCCCAGATCTGGCTGCTTTTCCTCGGCTTTTATCGTCTTCTGGTCTGGAGCCCCGCTGCTCTTGGCCTCTTGATTTGAACCTGGCCCATTGCTGCTCCTTCCGGTGTCGCTGAGGCCCTGGCCGTGGCTCTGCTCTTTGCCGTGGCTCTTGCTTCGGAGGGGGGCGCCGCTTGCGTTTTGACCGACCTTGCCTGCATGGAGGCCCCCGATCCTTCCCCGTAAGACTGCAGTTGCCTGATCTTGTGCTCGGTAATGAATGCCGTCCGGCGGAATCCTTCGAGCCCCAAGGTAGGCCACAACAACCAGCTCGGCATGTTCGTGCGGCAGCTCTTTGAGGTGGGGCACAGCCGCCGCAGTGAGCTGGATCACGCCACTCTGCACCTCCTCTTGACGCATTGCCATTTCTGCATGGCTGGCATCCAATTCGGAGAGGAAGCTGTCTGTGTGGCGCCACAATTCGTGGGGGTCGAGTAGCAGAAGTCTTCGGCACTCCTCAAGTGCGACGCTTTGGCCCTCGAGGGCTGCATTCAGCCGGTCAAAGTCGCGCTGCAAGTGTTGAGACGCCACTTCGGGAGAGCCATAGCTCATGAGCCCCTCCATAAACGTTTTGAGCTTTGCGTTTCGGTCAGTGATGGCCTCGACATTCTCGATGTGCTCTTGGTCTAGGAATAGACCCATCTTCAATCCGGCTCGCGCCGCCGGGCCGGGAGCCTGGTGTTCTTCTCGGTGCTCTGCCATTTCACCCTCCCAGAGCGCAGCCTTGGAAGCATCGCCTTGAGAGTGGAATTCGTTTTGGCCGGGGCCCTCGCCCGACTGAGCACTGCGAGCTTGAGATTCCAGCTTTCCGAGCTCCTTGAGCCCCTCTGGGAGGCTGCCGAAGTGCTCAAGGGTCGTGGTGACTAGGATGGTCGCCAAACGGTCGACCCTGCGGCGGTGGTACTCCTTCGCATCGAGCACTTCATGGGTCAAGGCTCCATTCTTCCTCCACGCCGAGGTATTGGTCTGATTCTTGAGAAGCATCTCCTCGGCTCGTGCAATCAAAGCTCGTAGCTCTGCAACCGCCTTACGATTCGCAACCAAGGCCGATCGCCATTGGTCGAAGGGCCTCTTCAAATAAGGAGCTCGCAGGTCTGAAGAAAAATAGTTGCGAATGCGCGGTATGTCTGTAAGTTCGCTGTCGATCTGCTTCTCTTCGTGGTGCAGCCGCTCGAGAGAGGCCTGAATGAGAGCCTTGCCCAGCAAGAGTTCCCTCTCACGAGCAGGGCTGCCGGGGGCGTACCTCCCTTTTCCTCTGGGTCGTGGCTCTCCAGGCATCGTCTGAGAGAGAGGGTTGAAGCACGCCGGCTGCATGGTCAGTTGCAGAGCGCGCACAGCAGCGCGCCGACTAACTGGAATAGGTGCAGGTATGCATACGCAGGCAGTACTCACGGTCTTTGTCTGCGAGTGAAAGCGGGGGATGTGTGACTGGGAAACGCTTATGTGTGGAATGTGAGAGGATGGCAACCAGGATGATCGTACGTGGTTGCGAAGGTAGGGGGAGAGGTCGAATGCGTAAGGGAATGCAGATTGAAATGTATTCCGGACGTCCTCTGGCTGTAATGCAGCCGCCTGTACGGACGGACCGAGCCTGCCAATCCCATAGTCGCAAAATCCTCTTGCCTCGACGGTTCAAGGTCTGGAAAATGAATGAGAAAGAAAGCACCTCGCTCAACGCCCCTGTGCAGTGCCTCGCCCACTCCAGGGCAGGCAGAAGCGGGATGGAAATGCTTGACCAAGAGGTGCGCCCAATTGCGCCTCAGGCCGCATTGTTACCGCGGCCTGGTCTGCGATGCCGTGCACAGAAAGGCAATCTGGCCCAGGCGACATGGGCCCGAGTAAGTGAGCAGGCTCCACCGCACCTCGAAGATGGCAGTGCGGCTCGTCAGAGATTACGTCAGCCCCTCATAACCGCAGGACCTTGGTTGCGGGCGGGCGCCGACGGGCGGGACAGCGCCGCCGCGTAGCCCAGCATAGGTACTGGCCGTTGCTTGACAGCGGCACGCAGCGGGCCATTGTTGGAGTAAGCTTGACAGCTTCAATTGTTCACGCGCCCAAGCTTCGAGGCGAACGGCCCCCAGATGAATTCGAGTCATCCATTCAACAGGAAGCAAGTTACGCGCGCGCGTGATAAATTCTTGGAATATCGGAAAAGGAACAGGAGTGTCTCGCCCGCCGTGGAATGCCAGCCAAATGAGAAGAAGGTGGGCCTCGTCGAAGTACAGGGTCAGTACGGGAGGGCGGAAATAGTACTGGAGTCCGGCGCTAGGTGAACACCGCTCCGGCTCAGAATCAAGCCCAGGGACGAGCTGGTTGATTAGGACAGTGGGCGGACCTGCGAGTCGGTTTTTGTGGGTGGGAGATAAATGTTGGGAGTTTGAACCTATTCGGCTCGATGACCTCTACGTCCACACGTCCTACATCGAACGCCCATCGTCTATGCTGCCGTCATTTTCGACGTCATTTCTGTTTTCAGGGTCCCATGGATGCTGCCACCGCTTGAGTAAGAGCTTCGACGTGTCATCGCTGGTGCGTGCGGGAATATCCCTCTTGTGGGCGGCGGAATGTGTCCTGTCACCCACAGCGGGCTCTGCTTGGCTCAAGGCAAGTGGAACACCTGCCATTATCCTGGAGTACCGACGTGTGAAGCGCACGAGGGTCGCATCGTTCCAGGCAAAGCTGTCTGCTATCTGCTCACAGAGTCCGACGACCACCTCCTGCACTTCCGCAAGAGCAGTGAAAGCGCGAGTGAGTCTGTCCTGCGGATCGGATTGGACGGCTGGGGTTGCTCCAACAGTGATTGGGCGGGCTTGGCACAGCGGTAAAAGGCCGCTACGCAAGTTCGTAGCGCGTTGCACAACCCAGAGGGCTTTTGCGTGAATCTGTTCGTAACGATGGGTAAATCTTGCTCTGACACGGTCCATGTCGTCCGCAGTGGCCAGATTGGGGCCGGAGAGACGACCCTCCTCGTCGATGGGCATGAACAAGCGAGGAAACGCTAGGAACAAGCAGCGATAGTTGGCAGCAATTGCTGCATGCTGGTCCAAACTGTCCCGCATCGCAGAGAAGAGCTGGTCGATGGCACGCCATACTTCGCTGACAAGCTCCTCGATTTCGTCCTCGTCTCCGGAGCTGTGACCTTCGCTGACGCTTGCCCTGCCGCTCTCGGGTGGCTCTTGACTAGGCATCTGCAGAGGGCGGGCCGAACACACTGGTGGCATAGAGGCCGACTGGGATCAGAGTGAGCAACACTTCCCCATCTTTGAGCTCACGCTCGGTCACTCACCAGGAGGGAGAGCGTAGAACAGCAGGCTGAGGGACGGCTTGAGAGGCCTTTACTGCTGGAATTAGGCCGCAACGGGCAGTGGGAAGACTGTGAAGCTAGCTTAATGTCTGTCCATATGGACTGCGAAGTGAACGACAGGTAAGAGAGGGTGCTGCCAAGGTAGGTCGAAAGAGAAGCGGGGAATGGTGAGGTAGGAAGCGAAGGAAGATGGCGGGCAGTCGGCGCGTTAAGCCGCGTCGCGTTCATGGGCGTGACGCATATACGGGCTCGTTCACCGCCCCTTCTTTTCCTCAGCATACATTTCTCCGGAGAGGGCGCCTCGAGGCGGCGCAGAAGTCCTCATACCTACCTACGGAGCAAGACAACCACAGTGTAGCAGTGTAGATGAATGGATGATGAATTGACCGGTCGACAATGGAGGGACGAGAGAAAGCAGAGCATACAGCGGAGAAGAGAGGGACAAGGTCTGTGCCATCGATGACGAGGGTCGACCTCGCGGTTCACCTACTTCCGTGTATCTTGACCACAAGTGCCACGACTTGCCTCGCATTGATGTGATAGTAAACATGCGTGGCAGGGGGGTCATAAGTTTATAGAGGCAGAAAACAGTATAGATCAGATGCAGGAGTTGGCTCCGACGGCGTGATGACGCCTGCCAATCGAGCGTCACTTCGCTCTGCCAATACTACAGGCTGGTGATCGGCTTTGGGCGGAACGCGGTGGCTCGACGCCCCAAGCCTTGAGCTTGTCCACCGCAAGAGGGTCAGGATAGCATGTGAAGTTGGCGCGAAAGTCTCGTGTTGAGCTGCGCCACACCTGCGGCTCGACGCTGATGCCAGCGAGCTTGATTGTTTCCAACGCTTTGACAGGGGCTCTGCCGCGTTCTGCTGCATTCCGACGCTGTGCCTCCACCAACCGGATCACAGGTGGCAGTGCTGGCAACAATGGGCCCTTGTGCGTGTAGGGGTCCCAGCTTTGTATTTCCTGCTGCGACCAGGTTCTTTCGGCCCAGCCAATGTCCACCTCTGAAAACCCTTCCCACTGTGGGCCGCGGCGGCGAGACCAGATGATACCCAGATGCCGTAGTTGAGGCGCCACAATCCGTCCATGGTGGTCTCGTAGCAGGTGTCGAAATATTGCCCGTAGCATGGAGCTTCCGAGACCGTAGGAGTCGGCCCGAATGTCCAATGAGATCGTCAATGTCTCCAAATGGGGCCAGGAGAGGAGGACCTGAGAGAGACGCTCCACGTCCGCTTGCTGGGCCAAGTGAAGGTATGCCACTCTGACTGCCGGACACTCTATATGCACGGCGACATTGGGCGAGCTTTGCAGAGTCTCCAGAACTGGCATCGAGAACCAGACTTGGCGCGTCATTCGATCTTGGTCCTCGAGCATCTCGCGCCAAGGTTCCGGTAGTCGCCATGTTGCAGCTTCGTAGGCTTCTTGTGGAAATGGCCAAAGTGATGCTTCCTTGAGGCGGCAAAACGTCGTCGGCTCCAGGAATGGAGCAACCATGATGCGGCAGCTCTCGAGGTAGCTGGAGCGCTCAAGAAATACGCGCCACATCCAACCCAGCCACTCTACACTCGTCTTGGGATTGAAGACGATCTTGACTACGTCTTGCGCAAGCTGATCGAGGAAGGGAACGATGCTCTCGTCAAGCCACGAGTTGTCCTTGTCGTAGCTATCACAGCAATTGATCGGGCCTACCATGACGAGCTCCTTAGGATGCGGAATGGCGGCGCTTTGTCCCAGGAGTTCGCGCACCCCCGCGAAGTAGGGAGGGTCGTCGTGAATCGCAAAGACGATGGAGAGGTGTTGCAGTCTTGGTGCCTGGAGTAACAATTGAAAGACGGCCACGGCGGTGTCACCAGATGTCAAAGGGTCGACATCGGAAGCGCTGCGCCGGTGGGCTGACCAACCGTGATGCGCCTCATCTCTGTCATTGCGGTCAGCCAACCGTGACCGGGAGCAGAAGAGACAGGTATTGCAGGATTCGCATTTGCAGAACGTCGGCTCCTCGACTGCCAGCCAGACGAGTGATGCTTTGGATTTTCGGAGCGTGTCGAGGCTTTTGCGCAGAATGTCGGCATCGCGTACGGCCCGCAGATCGGCATACTGGATCGTGCTGGAGGATCGCTGATCGCAGAGAGATAGCAGCGGAGTAATCTGTCGATGTGCAACAACGTCGTCCTTGCTGAGCTGAAGTGTGCGAAGGTCCCTCCAAAGGCTGGGTGTCTTGAGGCAGCATCGACGCCAGTAGCGACAAACTTGGGCCAACCGAATGCGAGCGATGACGCCGTCGATGTATTCAAAGATGAGTATGAAAAGCTCGGGTGGAAAGCTAGCGATGAGGGAAGTTTGGCCGTCGCGGCGGATAGGTCTTGAAGTCTGGGTGCCCGTCTTCTTGACAACGCGCTCCTTTGTGACTGCGTCGCGGCGGGCGTGTCTCGCGTCGGAGTTCGCCTTCGTCAAGGGCCGTGCACTTTGCTTGGGAACAGGGAGTCTCGAAGGTGCGCCTCGCATGGCGGCTTGTTCTATGGGGTGGGTGGTATGTAGGACACTTGACGCGGCGGCAGCGATTCAAAGATGATGGTAGACCGAGAGAAAGAAAGTAAACAAGGGAGCGAGCCCGACCAGCCTCCACTCACTCATCCATCCAAACAATGGGGACGCGGGCGGGCCGTGTGTGCTCCGTCACGTGATGCTCCGGCGTGCTCATATCGAGCCGCTCTTCGAGGAATGCGCCTACGGCCTGCTCGTGGGTCGCTCATTCAGCCTTGGCCTCATTTGTTCCCACTTTCACTCGTGTCATCCCAATGCTAAGGCCAGCGTTCAACAAATGGCATGGAAAGTGTTCATTCTTCGAGAGTGACGCGCTTGAAGACATCTGAGTTCAAGCAAGCTCTCAAGTGTGTGTGGAGAAAGCTATTGAGTAAGACGGTGAGGAGAAGACAGCGTTCCTGCCAGCCAGCGGATCGAACGGGCAGTCGCACGGAGGACTGAGAAAGTGACGGGTTGAGTTGAAGGACGAGAAAGGGAGGCCTTCTGTGACGGCACGGTCTGAATGTATGGTTGCTTCCCAACAAGCTCGCGGGGCAAGTGCGTCTGGGGCCGAGAAATGACGCAGACATGCGCTCCTGCCTTCGATGTCGACTTGTAACAAGAGCTACGGCACTGGTTGAGGCAGGTTTGCACCGGGTGATGAGGCACCATCAGCGGTCACGCCTTCGCTGGCGCGCCGTACCATTGAGAAACGCCGTGTAAGTCGCTAGGGCGGCAGGCTCAGGCGCTTGCCCCTGCATTCGTACGTCCAGTCCTTCCAGCGCGGTCTCGATGGTAGAAACTGAACACTCTATGGAGACCAACATGTTGCCACAACTCTTGAGCCAACGGGCTTTGAGCATACCAAGGAATTGCAGGTCATCCAGGGGATGCGTCACATGTCCGTCTCTAAGACCTTCAAGGATTGAGAGATGAGCGAATGAACTCAAATCCTATCCTGGAGGAAATCGCTTATAGAGTCCAGCTCGGCGTTGCATTTGGCGATGAAAGCCCGGCAGCGGAGGTACCAATCGCTGACTTTGGCGTGATCTGGCCTTGATCGAATCAATTGTCGCTCGACAAAGCCCAGCAGCCGCTCGGCTTCGTTCGCGAGCCGGCGATCGCGTTCATACATTTGAGACACGGAGAGGCAGAGACTTGGTGCCCTCGCGAAGTATGCTCGTATTTCATCCGGGTTTGTGTGAGTGGAAACGTCGAAATTTTGCCTCGGAGCATCTGGTTCGTCTGCAGACGCGGCATTACACGCGGGCGTTGCTTCTTGCGCCTCAGACATTTCCTCAGTGCGGCGCAGCAGGTAGCTGTGAGGTAGAGCATGGGCGTCAGCCTCCCTGCGCAGCTTGAGGACATGCGCACGTCGGAACTCACAATATATTGAGGCGCGGATTTCGCTGAAAAGCGCTAGCTCGTAAGTCATGACCCAAAGAAGGGAAGGAGGAGCGGCGGCGCCGTCGAGCACGGGGCGCGGCACTCTTGAGCGGGCGCTCCACGGAAGCGCGCTGCCGCTCGCGCCTTCATTATTGCGCGGGCTGGCAAGCGGGCAGCAGGCACGATGCTCATGCTCGCTTTCGAGGCGAAGGCAAAAATGCGAGAAAGGGTGTTGAGGCCTGTCCTCCCGCGACTGTTCTGCAGGAGCTCATACGCGTCGTGGGCTCCCGATCAGGACAAAGGGGCACCGAGGTAGATCCTACACGTTTCACGAGACACCGCGAGCGTCAGTCAGCGACAGCACCTCAAGCGGATGGGAGGGGATCAAAGCGCTAAGGGACGCACACAGTTTGAATGTGTTTCAGGCGAGCCCAGGCTGCTCAAAACAGATGCAGACGTGGCGTGAAACACGAGCGCGGAAAAGGGGCGAACGGAAGCAATTCTGACGCGTGTTGAGCGCGGAAGGCGAGAAAACACGAAAGGCGAGCTGAAGTTCGAGCGAGTAGCGAGGAATGACGGCTCTTGTGAGGACAACACTTCATTGAATGGTCAAAGAGGCGACTAGGATGCAACGCGGGCTGAAACAGTACAAGTATTCATCCTCTTGACGACTACGACAGGGGACCACGCGAGAACTTTGAGAGGGTTCGACTGTGTCTTGCTTCCTCGATCAGAGATTGAGTGTTGCTTGGTGCGCCTGGACTGCCTGTCTGGCTCTCAGCACATCAGTCCGAGGACAAGTTCGATCTCTTGCGGCGATGGTCTGTTAGCCGAAATGGCGGCTTCTACCGCGGCACGGATGTCCTGGAGCCTTGACAGGACGGTGTAGGTATTACTCGCTAGCGGCGGTGCGTCTGGCCGAGGCATGAGCTCGGCGCTTGTCATTGGCTTTGTCTTCGGCCTCGAGCTGAGCCATACGCTTTGCAAAGTCGAGGATTTCGTCCCGCTGGAGAACCGAATTGAGAAGCATATCTGGCTCGTCAATGCTTTGCTGTATCACTGGAATGATCTTGTCGATGTCCCTGCGTAAGTCCCGGATCCAGCGAAGGCAGCAGGCAAGCGAGAGCGCGTCGTTGAAAAGGACAGGAGCGACGGGGTGGGCTGAGACGAATTGAGGCGCAATCTTGTTGAGGTCCATGCCTATGGAAAGTGCGATCTGAATGAACTGCTGAGCCGTATCGATGATGCGGTTCTTGAGGCTGAGGACATTCTGCAGGTGCTCAGTCCAGCGTGGGGTGTAGCGGTCACGGATTGGCTGGAGGATGTCGTCGCCGAGGTCCTTGCGACCAATGAGGCGCATTCCGAGGTCCCGCTCCATTGCTTCGAAAGTGTCGCGGCAGTCCCACATCATGACGCGGGGGACCAGCTTCAGCTGATCAAACTCTTCGGCCAGTAAAGGTGTCAGCTTTACGAGCTCCGCGAGGGAGCGCGGAGGTGGGCTCGTCTCGCCACGCTGTCGGAACATCTGTGAGTAAATGGCGCAACCAGGTGTGATTCAGCGCGATTCACTCAAGTCTCTGCAAGGGATGGCTCTAGGATTGTACTCACTGTGAGTGTGAAAGAGCGGAGACTTGCTTGAGCTAGGTGGTATAGAATCTTGTCGCGGTGTGGTCAAAAGGAAGGGAAGGAGCAGAAAGGCGCTCGGCGATGGGTGAGTAAATGCGGGCAGACGGAGCGCGCCTCGCTTGCCACTGCACCCACACGCACTACGTGGAGCAATAGACTAGCTCACCCGTCCAACTCACGTAGCGCCGAGTCACGCTCCCCCAAAATGCAGGCCGTGACCGAGCACCAATCGAGCTGACAGCCTCCTACGAGATCCCGCTTGTTTCAAGAGGAGGCACTGGGGCCGATCGGGCTGCGCTGAACTGACTCCAGCTACGTAGGTCGTGAACCAGAGCTGGAAGCTGCGTCGATCTTCGTCGTAGCTGTGCTGGCCGGTCATCCCTCTCCGCTGATGGGATTCATTGAGCAGTCAAGGACAAGGGCAGGGTACAACACTAGCTAAGACACCGCAAATTTTGATCTTCGTAAGCCACCGACGACCGGGGCCACTCAACTGGACACGTCGAGGTCTCGACTTTCTCTTCCTTCGATGAGAACTTGAGTCGTGTGACTGCCCGCGGGGTCGCCTCAATCCTCCAATGCCTCGCCTTGGCCACTACCGGTGGTAAAGGCTGCCGACGGCTGGGTACGAGGCAGTTTATACTTTTCAGACAGGTAGTCGAGCTGCAGAACAGCCTTCAACATCAAATCTGGGTCTGCAATGGACGCGCGCGTCGCCTCTGTGAGATCTTTGACGGTTTCTTGCAGATCACCGAGCCAGTGGAGGCTGCAGGCGATGGAGAGCCCCTCATTGAAGATGACTGCTGCGTCGTTGCCTCGTCCAGCGAGCTGGGGTACGGCCTTGAGGTCGATGCCGAGATAGCGCGCAGTCTTGACCAACGCTGTGGCCGCTGCGTTGATTCCAGTTGCGACGCTAGTGAGCTTCTCGAGCTGCTCGGACCAGGGCTTCGCGAGGCGCTCTTTCACCGGCTGGAACATTTCGTCGTCGACGTCTTTGCGACCAAAGAGTTGTACTCCTAGATCCTGTTCCATCTTTGAGAAGGTTTGTTCGAGCTCGGCCACCAAGCGCAAGGGAGCCTTTTGCAATTGCTTGACTTCCTCGGCCAACACGGGCGGTGCCTTCAACAGTTCCGCGAGGGACTGCGTCGGTCGGGATTGTTGGTAACTTCGGGACATCTGAGAGGAAGGAAAGCCACGAGCTGTGAGTCACGACGACTTGATCAAGGCTCTGCAAAGCACTCCATACTCACTGTCGGTGCGCTTGTTGGAGTTGTGCTAAGCGTTGATGGTGTAAAACTGCCCAAGGTTACGGAGCATAAGGAAAGAAGGAAAAGCGCTCAGCACACTGGGCGGAGGGAGGAAGGCGGAGCGCGCCTCGGCGGCTCACTGGCACGGCCCAGGGCGATTCTATCGCCCGCCCAGCCGCGTAGAGCCGCATCGACGGGAGGAGAACAGCGGGCTTCAGCCGCCACTCAACGATCAGAAACACACGCAGAGCCCTCTGTGCACCAAACTATGCATTCGCTCAGAGAAAGTGTGAGGTCTTGGACAGTCTTCGCTTCGATTCGTCGACAGGGAACATCTGGGTCAAGTGGGCGCCGCTAACCTCGATTCGGAAACACAATGCCGTGCACCGACGCTGCTACTTGATCCCGCGTCATGGATCCCAGTCTTATCCCGCCACTGAGGGTTCCCAAATGCCTTGGCTGAGATTGTGCAAAGTTGCGTCGTCGCGCAGAGCCGCATGAAAAGCTAGGTCCGGTTCGGCGACGAAGTGAGCCAGAATCGCGGCGGTACCTGTGGCAGTCGCGTGCAGGCCGTCGAGGGTTGCCAAGGTGGCGGCTGCGAGGAACGGAAGATTGAAATGCTCGTCTTTCGGACCATCCTTGGGCACCTCTTTGGGCAGCTCGACAGTCGGGAGTCCCGCAGCAGCGATTTCCTTGACCAGAGCCTTGTGCGCGGCAGCGACTCGTCGAGAGAGGGATAATGTAGCTTCCAGAGGCTCCTCGAAGCACGTCGCAAAGCGTTCTCGAATTGGCTCCAGGTCCTCGTAGTCTGGCATACCGCCAATGGCGTTTTGATCGAAGAAGAAGAAGTCGGGCAGACCTCGGCGTGCCGCCAAAGAGGCAAACGTCAGCTTGATCTCGGAAGCGATGGCCATGATGCTCTGGCGCAGCTCCTCGAGAGAGCTTTCCAGAACAATCGGGGAGAAGAAGAGAGGGGCCAAGTTCTCGGAGATGGCCATTTCCTCAGCCGAAAACCTGCGCCTGTTGCCGCTGCTAGGCGCTGAGGGCTGCGCTGAATCCTTGTGAGTAGCTTCTGCGCCAGAGGTGTTACCGGAAATGCTTGCAGGGGTATTGCCCGAGTCAGTGAGACTTTCGGCAATGGCAGCCTCCTTCAGAGCCAATCCAGGCATGATGTCCGATTCAGAAGCTTGGTGGGAAGCGAGCTCGCGATCAGACTTCATGTCAGAGTCTTGCATGGGACCCTCGTGCGCAGCATCATGGGGCAGTTCCGCGCCCATGGCGTCGCTCGTAGTAGGGGCTTGATCGCTGTATGAACGAGACATCTGATGTGCGGAAAGAAATGGAAAGAGCACCTCGTGGTCAGCGACTGCGCTGTTCGTCTTGTAAGACGGAAAAGGCTCACCTCCGAGTCACGTATGACTCTGTTTCGAGGGAAAAGACGGGCGTCTGCGAAGGTATGTGTGGAATCGGCAAGGCAGGCGCTAACTCAAACCGCTAAGAGAAGGGTCAGAGCTGCTTGAGGAGGATGTTTGATCTTCTTCCACGACTAAGGCGCTCGAAAACGAGTGTGGATGGAGCCTCTTTGTGGCGTCGTAGGGCCTGCGAGACGGGCCCCTCTATGTGTAAAGAGGATGGTAAGGAAGGACGTCTGGTGGATCCGCGCCGTGGGACGGGAACAAAGGCCCCTGGAGGTATGGCAGCGAGCATCAGGCGCAACGCGCCCGACGGCAGAACGGTAGGGCCCAGGACGGGCAGTGATTGTACAGCTCGTCTGGTACAATGTAGACGCTACACGCGCTCAGGCAGTCATGAGGGATTTTCTCCGACGTCTCAGTCGCACTGTTCAAGATTGATTCTCGACCAATCGCCAACGCGGCTAAGCCCAGAGGTAACACTTTCGAGAAAGCTGTAGAAGCACGGCAGCGGGAAACGGAGCCCAAGGACAGGCGCGCAGGAGTAAAGGAAATGGGAAATTGGCCGATGCGGAACTGATTGTTGATCCAAGTACTCGGCGGGGACCACCTGCATGTTCTTGCAGGCTTCTGAAGGCACGATGAGAAGCGGGAATTGGGCTGGCGAGACTAGCTTGTAGCCAGTCATGCTCAGGTGGACCTCTCCATCTTCGCCCAATTTCATCTGGAGTTCTGGCAGCCCGGGACCGTCCGAGTCGTCCGAGTCTGTACCATCTCCATCCTCGGTGGTCCAATCGTCTGCATCTGTGTGCTCAGCAACGTCACTCGTATCCCCGTCGGTGCCCTCGTCTGCTGTGATTCCTCGCTCCTTGCTTGGCGTCGCGGGCTGTGCGCTGAGATTTGCCAGGCCTGTGCCGGGCTCCCTTAACATCGTCTGCCCCATTTCGTCGAGCTGACGTCGGTGTTTGCGCGATGGCGCCGCAGTCAACAGAGCGTCTGCAAACGCAAGGTCGGGGTCCTTGACGTAGGATAGCAGGTAACGATAACCGTAATCGGTGCCTGTCTGCTGCAGGCAGAGATCGAAGAGCATGTCCGAGGCCAGTTCTTGAACGGATTTAGGCTCAGGCTTAGCCGCTCCTGGTGGCAGGAACAGGGCAGGACGATACTGATGGTTGGGTCCGACGATGTCGACGAGTGCGAGGCGCACTGCTTCGGCTCGAAGGTTGTGGGCGCGGATGGCATTAAGGAGTTCTTCGTAACGGGCGGTAAAGAGTGCCCTGATGTAGTGGTAGCCGTCGTAGCCAGGGTCATCCTCGTAGTTCCCAGATCGCGCCGCCAGTGGGAGACCTTTGTGGGCACAACGACGAGTGCCCGCCTTGAAGACTGCCCTGATCTCGTCGGCGATGGCGGCGAATCCTAGACTGAAGTCGACCGAAGAAGCAAGCAAGACGGTGATCTCGGCCCAGCAATGCTTCAGGGTCTTCTTGAGGGCATCCCATCTGGCTTGTTTCTTCAGCTCCTCTTCGCCCTTGACGTCCTGTTCTTTGACGAGGTCGCCTTGATGCTTTGTGTTGTCATCCGTTGACTCTACTTTGGCCGCAGTCATCGACACTGAGATGTCGACTTCTTCGGGATCTCCGTCGTCGTGGCCCGCAGCGATTGAGATGTCGACTTCGTCTGGATCATCTGCATCGTGGTCTCCTTGAGCGGGCTGGTCTTCTCCATCACCTGCCGCTGGAGGTTCTTCCGCCGTCTGCTTTTGCTCGCGCGGCTCGAGGTTGTTTGCCTCGCTATGAGTATTGGGGAGTCTCCCGTCCTCTTGAGCCGTGGGCTTATTGACGTCGTCAGCTGGAACAGACATCTGCGGGGTTCGAAGAGCTGTTCAATGTCAGAAGACGCCCGGCATTGAGCGAGACAAGTACGAGTCGAGTCGCAGCTCACAGTGGAGGTGGCAGGTACGTCTTGGTGGCCGCGGAGTGGAGTATTCTCGCTGATCGACGACACCTTGTGCAGCAGGCAGAAGCGGTAGGCCGTCTGTAGAGCGATGCAAGCAATCGATGCAAGGGAGAGAAATGTGTCAGTTATGAAACACCAAAGCCTGCGGGCGATGCAGCATCTCCACCTACGGCGACCTTCTGGGTACATGCATTCCGCGCGGCCACTCCACCAACTCCCTTGGCGTATGCACTCACCGACCCTTGCGACCGAATCGAGGTACGTTGTTTCAACTGGGTAATTCGACTTGCGATGGTCAATCGAGGACTGCGAGACGGCCAAGCAGTAGTTGACACGTGTGGTACGGAAGTCAAGGGAAGGGTGTCTCAAAATGGCGGCGTCGCCGAACAATACGCGCAAACGCCGGGCCGCCGGCGTGCACCAGCCGCCTCCCTCACTCAGGGCGTGGGAGAGAGGCCATTTAAAGCCGCGGTGGGAACGCAGATTTTGTGAGTGCAAGCTCAGACTTGATAGCAGAGCTTGCGCACTTTCAGGCAGCCATTTTGCGGACAGTCGAGTTTTGCTCGGACAGAACAAATTTCGATTGTCGACGGACCACTCGCTTGCTCATTCGACCGGAAAGGTGACACACTTTCTAGGATCTCTAGAGCGTATAGGTGCAAGTACCTAGCTTGACGCTCGACTGGAAAGGGAAAACAAAATCGCGAGGCCTAAGACCTCTCTGGGAACTGAATCCTGGACGCAACTCAAGTCTGTTCTCGAGAAAATCCTGATATGGGTGCACACACGCCGTCTGGGACCACTGAGAATTGCTCGGATGTATGCTCGGCCCTCGCGACGTGTAGCCCTGCTGTGGACGTAATGGTCTGTTTGGTGCGAGACGCGGTTCAAATTTTGACGGTGACCCCTTCTATGGTCATGTAAACGTGCCCATTACGAACTACCATGTCTGGCATCGCCGATCTATCTGGCTCTTCACCGCTCGAAGAACGCTGCAGCTGCAACACGTCCTCGAGTCGACTTTGCTGCTGTCGCGATGGGTCGTCGGTCAAGACTACGTGTGCAAACGCCAGGTCCGGATCGTCGGCCCAGGAGGCCATCCAGTTTACGCTCATGACGAGTCCCGCCAACTGACCCCCAAGGACGACGAGCATTCCCGATGCGTACTCTTCAACGCTGGCCTCCTCTCTAGGGAGAGACAGCACGGAAGGGCTGAACTTGTGGTCGGGGCCAACAATCTCCAGAAAGCCATTGCGTATCTTCTCCGCCTTGGACTTGAGGCTTTGAGCGGCTTCCAGCAGCTCGAGAAAGCGAACGACGAACAGTGCCCTCATTTGATGAAGACCATCGTAGTCGGGCTCCTCTTCGGGATACGGCGCGGATCGTGCGCAGGTCGGGCGTCTCTTCAGCGCGCTACGCCTGCCAAGTGCTCTGAAGACAGCCTTGATCTCGTCCATGACCGCAGCTTGATCTTGCGACAGTTCCTGGTTAGCCTCCAGAATGACGCCGAGATCCTCGTGCAAGCGCAGAAACTTCAGTTCGGGTATGTCGTCGCCGTACAAGGCTACAAGGTTTGCGTCGAGGCCCGCATCTTGGCCCATCTTGGTCTCGCTTGCACCCTGAACGTTTTCGCAGTCGGTCTTGTCCTGACTGTCTGCACCTTGGCTCTGAGTCGGATTGTAGGCGTTCTCGCTTCCAGCTTGGCTGTCGGCGACCTTGCCATGCGCTTGGGTGATTACCATGGCGGCGTGCGTCTCCGTCTTCGCTCCACGGGGCTGCAGCGTGGGGATCTCTCGGCCAGCCTTTGAGGCTTTGGAAGTAAGAGGCATCTGCGTGGTAGTCCGGAGCAACGCTTTCGTCAGAATGCGCTTTTTACTGAGGACTGATACACCATGTGACTCACGATGAAAATCGAAAGCCCCCAACGGCTACGTTGGTAGCTCGAATGTGATCCAGCGATTCAGGCTTTCGATGCCCAATGTGGTTGAGCAAAGCGATGTCAAAGGGTGTATGCGTGGCAAGGTTGAGTGCAAGTGTGCTGCCAAAAAGTCAGCAGTCTGGATATCGAGCAATACGACTGACTCTGTTGCGGCAGGCTAGGTGGACGCCTTTTCGGTGCTGCCCCGCACAGCGGTAGCATGGGCACTCGCAAAGAACTCACAGCTGCTCCATCTAAGACCTTGCAGGCTATGTGGCCAGCTTGATGCCAACGGCGAGACAAATGCAAGCTGAAGAGGTTGCAATTGACATGTGTGGTAGAGACGCGAAGCCAGACGCGCTCGGCAGGGTCGTTTGAAGCTTCGCTCGTCCGTCCGGACGAGAGACTTCGCGGCGCGGGCGTGCGGCAAAGGCGAGCCCGGTTGATGGTTCTGGGCTCACGTCGCGTACCGCCGCAAAAAAAGCTCACAAAGCTCCATTTGCTCTTCAACTAGCGGAGCGAGCCAGTGGAGCCATCGACACACTCTGACACATACTTCACATGGGCACTGTCACCAGCCTGGGTGGGAAGAACAAGCGTTTCTCGGATTCTCTGATTGAACTTCTGGAGCGAGACAAGTCCGGACAGACTCTGACAAGGGGCAGTGAGGTTTCAAGCAAATGGAGGGCCTCGTGGCCGTAAGAATTGGTCGTGCTGTTGAGAAGGTCATCGTTGGGCGGATACAAGCGGGCTGCTGACAGGATTTTACGGCTCTCAGAAGCAACGCGATGGAGCAGGAGACAGATCGAGTTCGTTTCGGAATAGTCGTCTTCGAGCAGGGCTCCTCGCTGTTCGATGAGCTTCCTATTCCTTTCTGGATGGTGGGCTAATCTCGACTTCGTACTGGCATGTGTTTGAGCGCGAGGCACTGTCGACGTGGTTCAGGCGCACCTGCAGGACTGCTGTGGCGATACCTCGTCACCCAAAATGGACCTGTTGTGGGTTTTCTTGAGCTTCGGCGGCCAGGCTGAGTGCTTTGGCAAAGGCCACGTCGAGGTCCGCCTTGTTCGCTTGCAAAGAGGCGCAAACCATCGAGGTGCCGACGTGAGAAATGCTCAGCACGTTGAAAAGCCATGCGGTTTTGCCTGCAGGGTATGCAAGTGAAAGTCGCCAATCATGGCCGGGAATGTGGTTCGGGCGATCGCTGTGAGCGCCTCTTTGAAGGCGTCGTTCCTGACAGTGCAAGCCCGTGCGGCGTCAAGCACCTCGTTGTATCGACTGAGGAAGCGGGCTCGCCAGTGACCTAGCCCGTCGTCATCCAAGATGACGCTTTCGTGGCCGTACCATCCGACCGTAGGAAGGCCCTTACGGATGTCGGAGCGGCACATAGAGCTAAAGACAGCTCGAATCTCGAATCCGATGGCTCCTTGATCCTGCATGAACTCAGCGAAGGCCGCTTGGATGGCAAGAAACCTTCTTCGAGGACCTCTATAGACCTCATAGCTGCTTCGTAAATGACATGGCAATTATCGACTGAATGTTGTATACGGGTCGGATTTGCTCTGCCTTGACTTTCGCGCCCTCTCTGCCTTGCAGAACCATCAGGGCGACCACGGCGTGCGGGCATCTGTCGGTACGAGGTGAGGGCCAAAGGTGTGGGCGTGAGTGCGAGACAACGTTCGATTCGGGCAGTGAACGCAGGCAAAGACTCACCTTCGTATGCGATGATGAAGGTTCTCAACTTGGCGATGGTCGTGCTGATGCAGAGTCGCGAGCAGCGAAGAAACAGTGGTAAGGAGAGGAGCAGAGGGACGGAAGCTCGCTCTGCTAAGGGGCGAGCTATAAGTGTGATGTCGGCTCAAAGCCGTTGTCGTAGACGCTGCTGGAACTTTGGCCCTAATGAGATCACCTTGACCCGAGAATGCACAAACCTCACTCCAGCCGTCCCAACATTGAGCGCTCACTGACACCTTGCCGGTCACAACTCAATTGACATCGATCGCACTTTGCGGCGCAGAAGCGGAATGTAATGCCGTCTACTGAATTGAGTGAGGAGCGCGCTCATGGCGCGCCATCGCAAGGCCTGCGCGCGAAGACAAGTCATTGAGGGTGGGGTGATTGAAAATGCGGCAAAGAGCTGAGCAGATGACGCAGTCAGACTCAGCCTTCGCATGGGCGCTGCTACACTTATGTTTGGGGTTTGAAATCGAGGAATATGAAGCGCATACAGGGGGCGGAGAGAGGTTGACACATTCGGATTGATGGAGGGGAATCTTGTGCTCCTGGGCAAGTCGCCGAACGACGAGTGCGAGCCTTCTCCTGTCGTGCTTGCGTGCCAAAGCTGGATCTTCATTGGGGCGGTGTCGAGTAGATAGTGAATAATTAGCACTCTCGAAGCATTCTCGGTCAGAGTTGTGGTAGAGACTTGGCCGAGTACTCTTGGCTGAGTCCGGGTCGGCGAGGTTTCGAATACAAGTAGCAAGCGATGTCGGTGAGGTTCCGGGCTAACAGCTGAACTAGGTGCTGCAGTGTCTGTCCTTCATCGCGCAAACGGAAGGAAGAACATGTCCTTTCGTGACGAACTTCTTGCTGCGAGGCCTCGTTGCTTGATTGGTAGAAGATCGGCTGTGCTGAGAGCAAGGGAAAAGGCCCTGTCGATGTCATCAAGGCTCGTATCCACACTTGATGCGAACAGTGTGATCTGCCATTCGGCGAATTGCATTGCGTCGGTGAATCTCGTGACCTCTCGCCAGAAGAAGTGTGCGGCGGGATGCCCACTCAACATCACACCTGCGAATTCACCGAGTACCGTGAGGTGGCCCTCGAGTCTGTGAAGCTGCCTGAGATGTTTGTGTAAGGCATCAAGCACCTCAGCAAAGCGGCCCCAAATTCGTGCCCTCAAGTAATCGAGCTCGTCTTCGTCCAAGCTCAAAGGTTGAGCGCCAAAACTTGCAATGGTAGGTCGCCCTCGGGGGGAGGTAAGGCGTTCGTGAGCGCGCAAAGCCACTACGCTCTCGCAAGCGATCGCTGGGATATCATGCGTGGCCTCGATCCAGGACGACTCAATCTCGGCCAGGGTGCGTTTGAGTTCCCTCAACTTTAAATAGATGCGCCAGTAGACATCTCTCGTGTATAACGCGCTTGGCGCAGGCGGCGCATCCTCTTCATTTTGCGTTGTTTCCCTTGCCTGAGCAGCACGACGCTGTCGGCGTGTCGTAGGCATCTGTGGGCGCGACGCGAGGGGCAATTGGACTCGGCGTGAGGACTGAACGACAGTTGCGCTCTGACTGGGTAAGCGTACCTGTAAGTACTCACCTCAAATAAGTTGACGGGATGATGTGTGGCTTGAATACCGGGTTTTGCGCTCCCTCATGTGGCGCTTTTCCAGAAGTGTACCGGAGAGCGAGGAAGGAAAGGAGGAGAAAGAAGATGCACTGAGCGCAGAAGAGACCAACACTGACGCGTTCGAGCGCCGGCGCGACGCGGTCCCCCCCTTTGTCCTACCAGCCGCGTGCTGAGCCCTTTGTCCTACCAGTCCCGTCCGCGCCCGGGCGAGTCTCTGCCGAGGACGATATGTGGCTCAAAATTGCAATCAAGCCCGGTCGACTGAAGTGAGAGAAAATCGCGCGTCGTGGTAACGCCTGCTCGCAAGGCGTGGTACGCTCGGTGGCCAGGAAGGGAATTCTCTTCTCAATCGGCGCGTGTTGTACGCGGCGCGCTTTGGTCTTGACCGAGGATGGGCGCGCCCAGGGTTGGAGAAAGTGACTGTATGCTCGTTTATGTCTAGACTCACAGAATCTTGATTCACTTCGACGTTTCAGCAAAAAACGCAGCGCATGCCGGTGAAGAGAATAGGTCTTCGTTGCTTCGTGTCGAGAGGAGACAAGCTCACTTGGTGGCTCAAGCGCATACATCCAGACTTTCTGGTCCCCGACGAGCAGGATTTCATTTTCTGCGGACTTCCTGCAATGATGAACCCGTCATCATGGCGGTAGTGTGTGTTAAGTATGAAGGCTGCGCTGCGGCCTTGAAGTGGGAGTTGCATGCGTCGTGAAACTCGGCATATCGTGCTGAGATTCGGGCCCTCAGGTAGCCCAGTCCATCGTAGTCCGGCTCGAATTGACTAGTACCGCATCGCGCAACCATGGCAAGTCCTCGTCGGGCACTGGCCCGGGGTCCAGCGCGCAATACAGCTTTGAGCTCCTGCATGGTAGCTTTAACGTCCAAGGCTGCTTCGATGTAGCGCGATGTGAAAGCAGTACACTCGTCCACGAGGATGTCCAGCGCGTCGCGATACCCTGCGGGGTTGCTGAGAGTGGTGAGCCGTGCCGCTTGCGTCGCTGAAGCGTGGGTACGATGTCTTCCCGTGGCCGTATCGTCAGGACTTTGTCTTTGATCGCGTCCGCGGGGCATCTGTTGGTTCAGTGTGGAGTGCCAATGAGGGTGGGCTGAGCTTGAGGGAAGCCTTCTATGTACCTATGCTTTCTGCCAGCCTTGCCCATCCACTCAACCCAAAGTAAAATTCACCTTGCGTAGTAATGGGGGATCGTCCTTACCGGCGCGCTGATATGCCGACGCTGCGCTCAATTGCAAACGCGACGTGAAGAAGAAAGGGAAGGAAGCAGGAGTGCGAAGAAAGGCCAAATGAAACATGCTGCACGCGCCGTCGAGTCGCGACGCATGCGCCGCTGGCTGGGAGTCGCCATGCACGCGAACAGACGCGTTCAGCATGAGGGGAGTACCTGGAATGTATTTCTGGGAGAGGGCCAAGACAAGTCAAGCATCGCTTCGAAACGAGAGGGAGACAGGTCGCGAGGAACGACGGTATCGATGCCGCTACGAGAGGAATTCGCCGGGTACCTATGCTGTAGACATGTGGGCGCAGGAAGCGAGCCGAGAAAAGTGACACTTGACGCTCAGCTAGCCCTCCACCTCAGCCGACTTTGATGACGATGACACCATCTCCTCGAACACTGATATCGGCATTGGCCAGCGCATCAGTAGTGGCGGCTTTCTTGGTGGCCAAGCCCACGGGCGAATTCGCAAATGCATGGGAGAGGGCCGCATCCAGTCGTCGCTTGCGGGCAGCCTTTTGCTGCCTTGCTGTAGCTTGCTGCTTTCGCCCAGTGGACTTCGGTTGCGCTGCACTGGATTCCGAGACGGCGGTAGCGCTTCCTGGCTGGTCTCGGATGCCCGCCCGCTCGCCGAGACTGTAAACAAAGATGAGTCCCTCCTCAAGATGACCGAGTGCCTTGGCGAATGCCATATCCGGGTCCGCCACGTACTCCGCTACAGCCTTGAGCGCAGCCGCCATCGCAACCTGCAAGACTTCAAAGTCCCAGAAGTAAAACGCTGCTTCTCCGCTCAGTCTATCGAAGGCGTCTTCCCACTCATTCTGCGGTAGCGGGTGCTTCACGATGTAAGCAAGGCGGTTACTGTTCGTCACAAGCTTGTTAGACTGGGCCGTGGCTGTGGCGTGAACATCGGCGTAGCGAGCGGAGAAGCGTGCTCGGAAGTAGCCTAGGCCGTCTTCGTCGGGTTGGAAGTCGTGCTTCGAGGGAGGGGCCATGGCGGGCTGTCCTCGTCGTGCAAGGGAGCGAAAGGCTGCGCGGATCTCACAGTGGATGGCGTCGACGTCGTCGTTGAGGGCTTGGAGGGTGGTGCAGAAATCCGCATAGTCGGATTTGATTCCGGAAAAGCACAGGTTGAGGGCCATGTAGAGGATTGCGCGGTCATTTGGACCGCGCGTGAGCGGAGACATCTGTGGACGTGCGAGAAGTCGTGACCGAGGAGAGCGTCAGTTCGCACGGGATGAAGGAGCCGGGGTTAGAAATGAGCACGTGCGGGCGGGCGGACTGGACACCGGACCCGCTTCAGTCGAGGTGAGGTGGTGGAGAGTGGCGCGGGCGCCAAGCTTAGTGGCATAGCGGTGAGATACCGCGGTGAGGTGAACATGACCTCACTGGGAATGATCTCAAGGCACAGAAGCTCGGAATTTGATCATTGCATTGCGGCGTGCGAGGTGCGATGTGCGGTTACGATGTGAGGTATGGGCTATATGCGCGCGGGGCGAGAGTACCACGGCTACAGAGGGGAGGCATACATGCACACGACTCAAGCACCCTCCTTTTCTGCGTCTGCGAGCTTCTCACGGAAGAGCTTCTCTGCGCGGGTCCAGACTGCTCCCTTGCCCTCTACGGGTGCACCCTGGGCGTCGAGGTCCTCCTTCTGGAGCTGCTTGTTGCCGGTGACGTAAGGGAGCTGGAGGAGCGAAGGCAAGAGGTCGTTGGAAAAGGCCTCGGATGCCTCGCGCGGGAGGAGGGTGGGGAGGTGGTCGATGGAGATGACGGTGAGGTCTGGGCTGCCCTGTGCAAGGCCTGCGACGTCGACGGTGGGCTTGTCAAAGGTGGTGTTGATGTCGTAGACGGGGAGCGGGTTGTTGGGGTTGGTCGTGTCGCAAGAGACGTCTACGATGCATGCCAGACGGCGGTTGGGCCCTGCTGTGGAGATGGTGTCGCGGTTGAGGAAAGGCGGAATGGGCTTGTTCAGGTAGATGCAGTTGACAAAGAGGTCGACGTCGAGGAGCTCCGAGTAAGGGCCGGGCTTGGCGGACGTCTCCTGAATGTCCCACTTGACAATGTCCTCGGAGGCGAGGCCGGCCTTTTCGAGGCAGTCGACGGCGCCGCGGCCGCAGCGACCCAAAGCACCGACGACGAGAGCCTTGACCTTCTTGTCGGCGTTGGCGGCGCGGATGGAGTCGACCTGGGCGCGGACGTGGCTCATGAGGGCCTCCTCGTTGGGGTAGCGCTCCTGCGGGCCAAGACGGCCGCCCTTCTTCTGGTCAGCGAGGGAGAGGAGGCCGAGGGCAGCGCCGGCAAAGCCTGCGTGCCAGCCAAAGGCAGCGACGCGGCGGCCCGAGGCGTCCTCGAGGAACTCGAGGTCGTAGAGCTTTCCGCCGCCCTGCTTGAAGCGGGAGAGGACGTCGACCCAGCCGCCCTGGTTCTTGTAGCAGTGGGCAAACTGGATGTGGGTGTGGGGAAGGGGTGGGCCGGGTGCGGGGAGCTCCTTGAGACCGATGATGGGAATGTCGGCGGTGATCGAGGCCCAAGTGTTGTGGTCTGCGAGCTTGCAGCCGACGGCGGCGTACTCTTCGTCGTCAAAGATGCGCTGCGGGTCGCGCTCTACGGTGACGTCGAAGCCGGCGTCGAGGAGCTTCTTGGCAGTGGTTGGGGTGAGGGCAGCGCGGTGCTCTGCCTTTTTCATCTCACATCGGAGGTAGATTGGTTGGGGTGCCATGGTGTGTGTGTGTGGGTGTGTGTGGGTGGGTGTGTGGGTGTGTGAGTGTGTGGGTGTGTGAGTGTGTGAGTGTGTATGCAAGAGAGAGTGTGAATGTGAGTGAGCGAGTGTGTAATTGTGTGCGACGAGTGTGGTCTCAGTGTTGGTATGTACAGTATTTAACCAAGAGTGAGTTGTAGTGCCGCCATCTCACTCCAACCATGGCCCCCTCCCTTCCTTGTGTGGAGCATCATCCACTTCTTCCTGCCCTGCCTGGCTTGACTCGGCGTGGCGAGGCGTGGCGCGCATCATGTGACTCCCTCTCCTGCGCCTCTTGCTCCCTCGCCCCGGTTTGGCGCTGTGAGGGGGTGCGAGGGGGTCCGGGAGTTGGGCCGCGCCGAAATCGCCGTCGGGTCCGAGACGACGTCGATGCGAGAGAGGACGCGACCATTTACGCGTAGGCCACGTGCCGCGCGTCGTAAGGCGGTGCGGGGGTTGAGGCAGCGTCTACTCTCGCGGCACACGCGCCACACGCGCCACAAGTAGTAGATGTTGAGCAGTGCAAGGCAGGGCAGGGCAGGGCGGGCGGTGAGCGGAGCTGAGGCGGGGCGGGGCGAGGCAGCAGCAGCAACGGCGATTGACCTGCTTGCTTGCCCAATGCGTGCATCGACAGTCCGTCCCAGTCCCAATCTGGTCAGCCACTCCACCATCCATTTGCCATCCACTCGCCATCCAGGCCTGGCGACGGACCTCCCTTCCGCCCCTATCCCCGACTGCCATTGCCATCGCAGTTGGCTTTCCCTCTTCTGTTGCCGCTGTCCCTGCTCCTTCTTCACCACCTCTACCTGTACTCTGCGCCACCCATCCCCGCCCTCTGCGCCTCTTTCGACGACATCCTCGAAGGAGTCGTCACTGTTCGGCTTGCGCGGCACATACCACCCCACCTCCACTACCCCAATTTCGCTCCTCTTCTTCTCTTCTTCGTTGATCGACATTCACAAGTACGATTGCAGGCTTCCAATCGCACCACTACATAACCTCTCCGCAGCGAGCATACAGTCAAGCCAAACACTCAAATCCACAGCACCAGTTGCTTGCTCCTTTTAAAAACAACGCGCATACATAGACGATCTACCGGGTAGATTCCTCGTCGACGGCTTCATAATACCAACATCAACACCAAACACATCTTGCCATCATCCTCCATTCTCCGCCTTTGCATCCCACTTCACACACATTACACGCACTACACACCCCGCTTGCCCGCCATGCCGCCCACTCGTCGGTCTCAGGGCCCCGCGTCCCTCCTGGGTCATTTCCAGGCCACAAAGAGGCCCACCTCCGTCGCACCTGCCGCGGCTGGCAAAGCCAATGCTGCCAAGCCCAAGACGAGAGCAGCAGCTGCGGCGGCGGCAACCGCGGCAACGAAGAGCACGCCTACCTCCGTAGCGCCTGCTGAGGCGCCCGTGCAACAGACACCCCAGCCATTCCCAGCATCCACATCGTCTGCCAATTCTACCGCTGCCGATGCCACACCCTCTTCGTCAGCGCGACCCTCGACGCCCAAAGCCTCGCCACCGCCTGCACTCTTTGAAGCGACGCACAAGTCTCCCGTTTCGGTCCGTCAAGATCCCGACGCAGGCAAGCTGTACCTCCTCATCTCGCCCTCGAAGAGCAGGCGCGACCAGGCAAGTCCAAGAAACAAGCGCGATGGATCCGTCGGGCCGGCCGCGATCGACGCTTCCTCCTCTCAGCTTCCTCCCCTACCGATGCCATCACCGCGTGGCCCATCTTCCCTTCGCCAAGGCTCGCCGTCTGCCGATCGCACGCCCATTCGCGAACGGTCCCTCGAGTCGCTCGAACCCCCTCGCGCGCCCAAGAAGCGTCGTGTTGACCCGCACGACTTCCAGCGGCTGCGCAGGGAGCACGAGCAGAGCCCGCTCCCGCAAGATCGCATGCGGCCTTCTTTCAAGGCCATGGGCGCCAGTCAGGACAGCGGGCTTAGCCTGCTCGGTATGCGCGACGTTTCAATGGGCGAGGAAGCAGCAGCAGGAGGCGCCGCAGGGGCAGCAGAAGAGACGCTCCACGATTCCGTCATGGCCTCTACTTCCAGCTGCAGTTCTCGTTCCGGCTCCGGCTCCGGCTCGGACGACGAACTGCTCATCACGCCCAGAAAGGTTCGCGAGAGGCCACAGGGTCTGCCACCGCCTTCGTGGGCCACACCCGCCAAGGCCGCCAAGTTTAGCGATCCGTTTTCCACCACGCCCGTTCACCCCAAGCCTACACTGTCTGCTGGAATCTTTTCGTCCCTCGTCAAGCCGACACGGGCACAATCGAAGCAGCGACCAAAGCCAGTGAGCTCCGACGAGGACAATCCATTCCTCGAGCGCGACGATGAGGATGGGGCAGACGGCAATGAAGCTGGTCCCTCGACTGTGCTCTTGTCTGCAGCGTCGTCGTCCCACGTTGGCATTGTGGAACCAGGCTATGCTCTGTCGTCGGCTCTGCCCTTGCCACCGCACTACCACTCGCTGTATCTCCTGCACACGGCCATTGAGCACGCCCTCGTCGTGCACCTCGCCACGACGGGCGCATCGACGTCGAGCGTACAGTCTACGCTCACAGACTCCATGGGCCAGACGATTATCCGGCTGCCAAACCTCATCACCTACGCTGCGCTCCGTCCTCTCGTTGAGCGCACGGCAGGACGCAGGCTGGCACCCGTCGAGCTCGCCCGTCTGATGTACGTCTGGGCCAGTGGGCGGGTTGCATCGGAGCGGCGGCCTACTTCTGGCTTGGGTTCAGAGGCTGCGCCCACTGCACCCGCAGGCAAAGAGCAAGAGACGCTCGCTGGGCTGGGCTTCCTCCTGAATCGTCAGCGGTCGCTGGACGCAAGTGGGCGTAGGCGCTGGGACTGGAGTCTGGGAATTGAGCTGACGGTCACGCGCGCACGCAGGGAGGCGACCCCGCCCATGCAAGTGTCATTCGGAGGCGATGGCGGTGCAGCACATCCGCAGTCTCCATCGGGGGCGCCGGGCGTACAGGTACAAGTCTCCTCGCCTAGCACGGGTACGCGGAGCAGCGCCGTCTTTGGCCTGGAGACGCCGCCCGCCACGCCGCAGAAGCGCAAGAGGGCGCCGAGCGCGGGCGGAAGCGGTAGCGGTAGCGTCGCACCGTCTTCGCCTAGCGCCACGTCGGGGTCGGGTTCCAATAACGTAGGAAGGGAAGGCATGTCCCTGGTGGCGTTGTGGAACAATGGCATCGACGAGCGCAAGGCCGAGGTGGGTCGGCGGCTGCGGATGCTGTGTGCCAGCGAGATGGAGGCGTGGGCAGCGTCGGGTGCGAGCTCGACGTCGGCAGTCGCCCAAAGTGACCGGTCGACGACGCCGCCATCCTCGACGACTGGCGCGGGTGGGCTGTTGACTCCACCGGCTACTCGGCCAGAAGGCCGGCGCCAGCGCTACGTCGACATTGCGGGGCTGCAGCGCGCTGCTCTTGGCGAGGATGACGAGGGCGATGGCGGAGGCGAGGAGAAGGAGACGGCGGCAAGCGACGAAGCGTGGCAGATGCCTGCTGCGGGTGAGATCCTGACGAGTTGGCCAGCTGCGTGGAACACCAAGGACGCCCGTGCCGTGCCGTGCGCTGTCCTTCCGAGCCTCAAGGATGCGCCTGGTAGCAGTGTGGGACTGGGTCTCGGTCTCGGTCACGGCGGCGTCGGTTCGTCGGCCAAGCGGGCTATCCCCTCCACGCCACGTCGTGGCACCGTTGCGCCTCTCCCACCTACGCCCTCGTCCTCGCGCTCAACTGCGACGTCAACGCCGAGTGGCACTCCCTCGTCGTCTGCACGGGCCCAGACTCTCATGGAACGCATCAAGGCAAAGGAAGATGCTAAGCGGCAGTCTCTCGAGGCGCGTGCGGGACCCACGTCGTCGTCGTCGGCGGTGTCGTCGTCACTGGACCCCATGGCAGCCCTGAAACGCCGCGCAACCCTCAGTCGGCTCAACGACGTAGCTACGAACCTCCACATGCTCTTCGTCTCTGCTGCGGGTGGGGACGCAGCGTCGTCCTCCAGCTCCTCGGCACAACAGGGCAAGACCCGCAGTCCCATCCTCCCACTTGGGAGTGTCCTCGCGAGCGTGAGCAAGAGCTCGAAAGTGACGCTTAGTGCGCATGAGGCGCGGGGTGCACTCGATTTGCTTGGAGAGGTGTGTCCCGGTTTTGTGGAGGTTAGTCGCGTGGGGGGGAAAGATTGGGTTAGGATGGGGGGATGGGGGGCGGCGGCCGCGGCCGCGGCGGTGCAGGCCAGCGCGGCTGATGCCGATGCAGAGGAAGATGGTGGGTTGGGGTCTGCCTCGGCATCGGCGCGCCCGCCAAGTCTCGCAGAGGTGAGGAGGAGGGTGAAGGTCGAGTTGGAGAAGTGAGGGCGGGGCGCGCGCGTTAGGCAGGGGAGGAGAGAGTGGGCGGACAATGCTATGACTGTAACAATGAATGAAGATCAATACCGCCCATCTATTACTTGTGACTTGTGCTTATAACTATGACTCGTGTGGCTATGACTTGACAACTTGTGTCAAGTACAATCGACCACTTTCCAGCCACCCCTCCTCTCCCCCACTCCACTCCACTCCCCTCTTCTTCTTTCTTTCACACACACGATGCGCGTCGTCCCCCACCCTCACGTCGTGTCGTGTCGTGTCTCGGCGTATTTCGGCGCATCTCGGCGCAGTGCAGTGCAGTGCAGTGTAAAGCAAGTGCGTTCAAGTAGGGTAGGGTAGAAAGAAGAAAAGGCTACCGGAACTGGTACCGGTACCGCTACCGGCGGCAGGCAGGAGGTGCCGGTGAAGACGAACCGGAACCGCGCTTTGCCCTTCTGTGCATTGCGTGCATTGCATATCCTTATGCGCGTGTAGGTCCGCTGAGTCTGACTCGATCTGACTCGACTCGACGCGACGCGGGGATGACTCACTCGGACTGGGGGGACTCGCTTCTGTGACTGGCCACAGTCAACAATGACGGGTGCGGTAAATGTTTCACGCCACGCGCGGGGCGCGGAACTGCGGGTAGATTAATTGCCGAGAAGGGGAAGGGGCCGGGCGGCTTTTGGGTTTGGGTTTGGGTATGGCTGGTTGCGATGCTTGGCGTGCCCATGTGCTGCCTAGCTGGATGGCTGGCTGGCAAGGTTTTCTGGTCTCGAATCTGAAAAGGTTCTTATACGGCTTACCCTCCAAGAGCGTAAAGGGCGGGGGTGAAGCATTCCTACGCCATTATCCACACCAACATTCACTTTGCGCCCACCACCACCACGATGACCTCTCTCTCCGAGTCCGTCGTGCGTACCACCTCCCAGTCCACAATCCACGGCCATGGCCACGGCGGTCCTCACACCGCATCTCCCGATCCACTCCCCCTAGGTCCACTGGACCAACTCGTCTATCCCATTGTCCCCATTGCCGTCGTCTACGTTTACCGTGCGCGCCGAGATGGACGCGAGAGGATTCCCGTAGATGCGCTCAAGCGAGCGCTGGGGGCGTTATTGGACTACCACCCATACCTCAGTGGGCGGTTACGCATCGATGACAAGACGGGCGCAAGGTCGATTGATAGGTTCAACAGCGGAATGGCCTTCTACGAGGGAGAGTGTCCCGCTGCGCTCCCCCCGCAGGATCGCCTCATCACACTATCGGACTTGCCCCTCGGTGGGAACGCCCTCCTCCCGCCCTTTGAGCCGACGTTCGAGGCTATATGCCGTGATCCCATCTTCGCGGTGCAGCACACGCGCTTTGGCTGTGGAGGTGTGGCACTGGGAGTGCGCACCCTCCATGCCGTAACGGATGCAGAGGGCTTCTTCCAAATCGTGAGGGACTTGGCGGAAGTGTACCGGAGTGGTGGCGCGCTGGCGAAACCGCCGTGTCTCAAGCCGTACCTCCATGAGGTCATGTGCGGGAACGGAATGACCGAGAGGGAGAGGCAAGAGGCACGGGAGTTCAAACCGCCGTTGCATTCCATCAAGGGGGAAGAGGTCACGCCCGCTTATGCTGACAAGAGGGATGCTGCGGAGAAGCCGCCTGTGACGGGCCGGGTGATTCGCTATTCTAGCAAGGACCTCAAGGCGCTCAAGGCCAGTGCTACCAGGCGCGAGGAAGGCGCGGCCGACGCAAGCTGGGTCTCGACGTTTGACGCCCTCTCTGCCTTCATCTGGCAGCGGACGTACTGCGCGCGTCTGCGTCTCCTCGGCCGCGATCACAACGACGATCAACAATTGGCGGCCCCAGACGATGTCCTCTCCCGCTCCTTCCTCACTTCCGTCAACTACCGTTCTCGCCTGGGCGTACCACAGCACACACCCTTCAACTGCCTCATGACGCCGTACACTTCCCTACCCTACGATGTCCTCGCACACGGTCAACTTCACACAGTCGCAGCAGCCATTCACGCACTCACGCGGAGCGTCACCCCCCAAGCGGCAGAGGGTACTGCCCGGTGGATCGCAGCGCAAGAGGACGTACGGCGTGTGGTCTGGGGATTCGATCTGCGGCAAGGCGCTGTAATGGTCAGTGCTTGGAACAAGTTTCAAGTCTATGGGCGTGCGACGGCATTCGACGACGAGGAAGACGACGACGACGACGACGACGACGACGACGACGACGCGGGACCCGCACTGGTCGCTCCGCCTTTTACGCCCATTTCACTCGTGGATGGATTGGCGTACCCCATGCCTGCCGAGGCGCAGGGGCGCAGTAATTCAGAGGGAGGAGACGTGGTGCCCGCAGAAATTGACTTGTACCTGGCGTTGAGTGAGCCAGTGTGGGGTATATTGGACAAGGACGAGGAGTGGACGCGGTACGGGAGTGGCGAGTGGCGAGGTTGAAGTTGGTGGTGCAATGAGATTTATTCGTTTGTTGAGCTAGCTCGAATCGAAATATTCGAATGGATTGCAATTTACATTGTGTCAGAGGGCCCCGCGGTTGCCGTTATCGTAGAGGTTGAGTTGAAGTGGCCCAGCCCCAGCCCCGGGCCCGGCCCCGGCCAAGTACGGTACTTACTTATGTAGCATACACGGAGTGGCGCGGTAGCCCTGGTCCGTCACACCTCTGCCCACCTTGAGAGGGCCGCTGCCGCTCTTTTATCCCTGTCCGTTAGAAACAAAGACCTGGAGCATTGCTGCAAGAGCTAGGACAGCACAGTCCCTCATTGAGCAGCGTCTGAGCCATGAGCTTCTACGACGTGTTAAAGTCGAGTGTGGTTGTTCATGTCCGCCATCCATTCCATCCATTGCACGCACCGCACACACCCACACGCCCACACACCCACACACCCACACGCGCGTCGCGTGAGGATCAGAATCGAGTTGCGTTGGAAGCAGAAGCTGCGCGCGCCCTTTTTTGGATGAGACTCCACCTGGCGGGGCGGGGTGGGGGAGCGTGGCAGGCAGGCAAGGCAGGCAGACAGACAGGCAGGCAGTCAATCAGTCAGTGACTCGTCGGGCGACATCTTACTGCACTTTGCAACGCGGGACACACATTCATTCCTTCCTTACGCAGCAGCCAACATCATAGCCCAATCGTATCTCACCCACAACCACCCACACCACCCACCATGGCGTCACCCTTCCCCGCCCCGCTCCCCGCGAGCGATACTCGCAAACTATCGAGCACCACCTCCTCGCTCCTCATGAAGTCCCCCACTGCTCCAGGCGCAAAGGTCCTTCCCCGCGCGGGCGAGCCCAACGTCCTCATCACCTCGGCCTTGCCCTACGTCAATAACGTCCCCCACTTGGGAAACATCATTGGCAGTACCCTCTCTGCAGACGTATATGCACGTTACTCGCGCAGTCGTAATCGCAATACCGTCTATGTATGCGGTACAGACGAGTATGGTACGGCGACGGAGACAAAGGCCCTGGAAGAGGGAGTCAGCCCACAGCAGCTGTGCGACAAGTATCATGCGCTTCATCGACAGGTCTACGAGTGGTTCCAGATTGGCTTTGATCACTTTGGGCGGACGACGACGCCCAAGCAGACGGAGTGAGTGCGAGTGCAAGTGCAAGCCGAGGGGTGGATAGACGTGGCAGCCCATCTGACATCTCCTCCCTCCTTTGTGCGCCCCCAGAATCTGCCAGGAAATCTTCCTCAAGCTCCTCGAACGCGGCTACATGGAGAAGCGCATCATGACACAACTCTTCTGCGAGACGTGCCAGCGCTTCCTCGCTGACCGCTACGTAGAGGGCACCTGCCCGCGCTGCGCCTACGACGACGCCCGAGGAGACCAGTGCGACAAGTGTGGACAGCTCCTCGACGCCATTGAGCTGCAGGACCCACGGTGTAAACTCTGCTCTACACGCCCCGTCGTGCGTGACTCGCCTCACATCTTCATTCTCATGGACAAGCTTCAGCCTACCGTCGAGGAGTGGGCCAAAAAGGCAGCGGCAGAGGGAGGATGGAGCTCCAATGGCCGCATCATCACGGAAAGTTGGTTCAAGGAAGGTCTCAGGCCATTCAGCTTGACACGCGACCTCAAGTGGGGAGTACAGGTGCCCAAGGCAAAGGGCACAGAAGACGTAGAGGGCAAGGTATTCTACGTATGGTTCGATGCACCCATCGGATACCCATCCATTACCGCAAACTACACCGACGACTGGCGGCAGTGGTGGCAGAATCCCGAAAACGTCAAGCTATACCAGTTCATGGGCAAGGACAATGTCCGCTTCCACACCGTCATCTTCCCTTCCTGCCTCTTGGGTACCGGCGACCCCTGGACCATGCTTCATCACATTAGCACCACCGAATACCTCCAGTACGAGTCGGGCAAATTCAGCAAGTCTCGCAATATTGGCGTATTCGGTGACAAGGCAGGCACTATTGGTGTCCCACCCTCCGTCTGGAGGTACTACCTCCTCGCCAACCGCCCCGAGACGGCCGACTCGCAATTCATCTGGCGCGACTTCATCGCCCGCAACAACGGCGAGCTCCTTGCCAACCTCGGCAACTTTGTCAACCGCGTCCTCACCTTTTGCTCCAAGAAGTACGACGGCGTCCTCCCTGCCCTGCCCGAGGGTCTCGGTCTGAACCTCGGTGCACCCCTACAGAGCAACACCGACTCGGTGCACGGCCGCTTCGTGCGCGACGTCAATGACCTCGTGGGGCAGTACGTCTCTGCAATGGACGCTGTGCGCCTCCGCCTCGGCCTGCAGACACTCATGGCACTCTCTTCCCGCGGGAACCAGTACCTCGTCGAAGTAGGCCTTGACAACTCCCTCTTCAACAACCGCCGCGCGGAATGCGACGCACTCATGCTCCTCTCGGTGAACCTCATCTGGGTCATTGCGGCATTGGCGCATCCCTTTATGCCTGAAACGGCCGACCAAATCTGCGCGCAGCTCGACGCACCCGCACGGGTCGTGCCCTTCCAGGATGACGCGAGCGCCGCGGGCGTCACCGCCGCAGCCGGCGGCGACGGCGAGGAGCAGTCTGCGCCCTCGTCCTCCTCGGCAACGGCAGGTGCGAGTGCGACGACGACCCACGGCCGCGGCACATTCGCACTGGACCTCCTCCCAGGGCACAAAATCGGGAAACCCTCTCACCTCTTCAAACGCATCGACGAATCCCAAGCCGAAATCTGGCGTGCTCAATTCGGGGGTGCACAACAAGCACAGGCCGCAGCCCTCGCAGACGCACCGGGTAAAGCCCCTTCGGGCGTGGGGAAGACTGGCGCGGGGCAGCAAGATGGGCAGGCTGGGTTGAGTAAGAAACAGATGCAGAAGCTTGAGAAGGAACGGAAGCGTGCAGCGGCTGCTGCGAAGGAGGCGGCTATGCCGAAGGTCAAGACGGGGGAGATGATTGCTTTGGAGAAGAGCGTGGAGGAGCAGGGCGCAGTGGTGCGACAAGTGAAAGAGGCGGCTAAGACTGCAAAGTCGGGGGAGACGGCCCCCGATGTTGATGCGGAGGTGTCGAAGTTGCTTGTGCTCAAGAGGGAGCTCGAGGAGCTCACGGCAAAGGTCAAGGCACTCGAGGTGCAGGAGGCTACGCAGTGAGGTGCACAGGAGGAGTTTGGATTAGAGTCAGATGTGGAATGCACTATGATCTTCTGTCGCTCGCGTTTGGGACTTGCCGCGGCAGTGAAGAGTGCAGCAGGGCGTCTTTGCTCTTCCATTTGACATTTGAAGCTGACGCGCTGGCGAGGCGCATGCGTACCCCCCTCCTCCTCCTACCTCTTTTCCTCCCTTCTGCCCTCTAACCCACGCTGCGAGGCTGTGAGACACGCATGGGTTCACCGCCTCCCAGACCAAAACGAAGGGAGAAGACAGTCGAGCCCAGCGGCGGCAGCCCTGTGCTACTCTTGACTACACCCGCCTACAACAAAGTTGCTTCCCGCTGCCGCCGCCTCCTCTCTTCCTTGTCCTCCTGCTCCTCCTGCTCCTGCTTGTCCTCGTGCTCCTCCTGTCTCCTCCTCTCAGCCTTCCTCCTAGTAAACCACTTGACCTTGTCCCTCCTCACCTCCTTTGCCTGCAAAAGCATCTCCCTAGGAAAAACCATCTTCGCGCGCGCGGCCTCGCGCTCAAACGCCTCGTTCATGAGCGCACGCTCAAGTAACAAGGGGTGTGTCCATTCCCGTAGGGCTTGGGGGCCCGTCCAGGGCGAGGAGGAGTCCTGCGCGTCCGACTGCGACTCGCCCTGTCCCTGCGGCAGAGGCTCGCCCTCCGCCTCAGCGACGACACGCCCCATCAACCCCACTTCGTCCTTTACGAGGCGGAGCATCTCCTCGGTCTCGCTCTTCCGCTGGATACGCTCCCTCCGCGCAACGATCCGTCGTCGGATCATCATACTCAGCGCAATGGGCTGGACGGGCTTGAACCGCGGGGTGGGGGGGTTGTAGTAGCTTGGAGGGAGGAGGGCGCCACTCGGACGGGGAAAGGGGCGGGGAGGGTGCTTGGACTTGGACTTGGGCTTGGGGAAGGCGAGGTTCGCGGCGCGGCGGGCGGAGAGAGTGGATTCTTCCTGTGCGAGGAGGGCTACGCCTTCGGGTGAGCCGGACTGCGATGCGGCGATGAGACCCCTGGCGCGTTGGATTTCCCCCGCGACGACCTCTGCGGGGGGACACCTCCTCCGCAGCTGCCTGAAGCGTTTCTGGATGTATCGCCTCAACGCGGGATACTCGCCGTCCTGCGGGACAGCACGCAGGAGCGGGCGGCACAGTTTCCAGAGGAGGAAAGGACGCCACTGGGGGGAAGCGTGGTACGGCCTAGGTGGGGGTGGTGCGCGCGAGGAGAGGGGAAGCGACGCAGCGAGGTCTTGCAGTGCAGAGGGGAGCGTCGTCTTCGGAGTCGTCGTCGTCGTCGTCGTCGTCGTCGTCTCTGCGGGCAGCGGCGTGGGCGTGCAAGAACGGGTCGTAGTACAAAAGGAGGCGGGCTTACCCGCACCCGCACCCGCGACTGCACCCGCAGACCGCGCACTTGCACTCTTGACGGTGCTCGTGGGGCGGGGACGCACTCCACCAGTCGAGGCAGTGAGGAACTTCTTGACGGGGGCGGACGGGGAAGACCCCGTCTTGGCATATCCGACTCTTACGTCAGGTGTCTTGCGAGATTGCGGCGTTGCCGTGTCGCCCCGGCGCACCTCGGCCCGCCGCTCGTCACTGCGCTGCTCCCTCGCTTGCGCCTGCGTGAGCGCCTTTGCCCGTCGATGCAGCACACGAATCTCATTCAAGTCGCTGGAAGCCTGCGCCTGGAGGTAGAGTACGCCCTCTTCTCCCACTGCGCGGTGTGTCGTTTGATCCCGCTCGTACGGCGGGTACCTGTCCTTTTCCACCTGCGGCGGCCTCTCTTTACTCATGGGTTTCCCGTCTCTACGAAGAGAGCCCCCCTGCGTCCGCGCGAGAATCTGCGCAATGTCCAGTGCCTCGCCGTGCGGGATAGCCTGTGGGTGGCTGGGCGTTACGCACGGGTCGTCCACTTCCTTGCGCAATACACGATCGATATCGACTTGCGCGAACCACGCAACCCCTTCGGGTAGACCCTCCATCTGTAACTTGTACGCAAACATTGCACGTGTCCAGAGGTTGGACACCTGCAGAGCGAGTGCCGCTCGGTGGGCATCGTCCTCCCGCACGAGGTACCGCACTTCGTCGTGTACGCTTAGCATGAAGCGCGCGGAAATGTCGTACGTTCTGCAGAGGTGGTTCATCGAGGTGATGAGCAGATGGAGGTAGTCGACGCCGCTGGACTGCACCACCCAGTTGATGCGCGACGTCATAAAGTCTGTATTGGCGGGTGCACCCGCGGGTGTGCTACCAGGTGCGGTGCTGGAGGGCAGGAACTTGCGTGACAAGGCCGCGGTGATGCCGCAGCCGAGGGTGGGAGTGCGCGGCTCGTCGCTGAGTGCAATCTCCTCGAGCTTGTTGAAGACGTAGCTCTCACTCCCGCCGAACCAGAATTTGCGCCCAAACAAGTCGGGGTAGCGCGTCTTTGTGCCCTTTGTCTTTGCGTACAGGTTCTGCGAATTGCGCATGGCCTCCTCCTGCGACATTCCCGGGTTAGCCTTGAGCAGCAGCTGTGTAGCATGGCGGATCCCCGCCCCGTAAATGCGCGAGTAGTTGAAGATCTTGGCGAGGTTTCGGTCTGTGCCGAGGATACTCGCCGTCTTGCTGTGCAAGTCTGTCCCCGCAGACTTTTGCCCCTCTAACGTCATCCACCCCACGGCCGTCGAGCCATGCAAGCCGAATTGTGCGTCGCCCATGACGGAGCAGATCCACAGTTCCTCCGAGTCGACGTCGGCCCCGACGATGACCCACCCAGGCGGCGCCTTGATCATCGCCTTGAGCTCCGAGCCTACGCGGTTCTTCTTGGCGTTGGACGCCGTCAACCACGTGTTTTCGCTCGCTCGGCGTGTGACGGTACCCATGGCAATGACCTGCGGGATGATCGCGCCCTTGCGTGGGGGCGACTCTGCACTCGGCGACTCTGCACTCGACGAGTCACCGCTCGATGGCAATGGCATCCCGCTGGGCCCATCAGCAAGCCGCATCTGCGTCCCGCCATCGCCATCCCATACGACCATCTGATTCGCCACGCGGTCCCGCACCGCAATCCAGTAGCTGCACAGCGCATTGAGCTCCACGGCATTCCTCGCCGTCTGTGCGCCCACGTCGTCGGGATGCTCGCTCCGCAGCGTGCCGTCTTCGAAAAAGGAAATGAATGGCTTGCTAAATGGGCTGCCGACGTTGGCGTCCTCGCCCGCTGCGTGCGGGACCTTGTAGAAGGACACGGCATCGCCCTCGTCTGAGCTCCCTCGCACGATTTCCTGCAGGTGCGCATCTGCTGGCATGTTGAACGTCAGCGGCTCGCGGCGACCAGGCGAGAAATCCGGCTGCTCTGATCGGCGGTGCAAGAAAGTCCAGCCGTGCTCGCGGCTGGAGACGAGGGGACATCGCCGCCACGAGAGCTTCAAGAGGAGCGGCGAAATCTTGGTGCGGACGGTGAGCTCGAGCTGGCCCGTGGCCGTCTTGAAGAGATCCCAGTACCACTTTGGCCACGTCTCGATGGCCTCTTCTGCGCGCGCAGAGCCCTTTGCCAGGCGAGCGTCAACGGGTGTCCAGTTGAGGGTGGCGAGCTGGTCGGGCAGGGTTGGGTCTTCTTCTGCGCGCTTGAGCAGCGCAGCAGCAGCATCGCGGAGAGCAGCACCCACGAGGCCCTTGGATGCCTTTTCCCGGATGAGGTCCAGCACCGCCTCGCCTTCGGGGCCCAGGCGGGACGTGACGAGGTGTCCGACCTTTTTCGATGCGAGCGATGTGCGGCTTGTGGGTGAGGCGGGCAGGACGACGTCTTCACCTGCCTGCCACTTCGACCCGACCTTTTGGACGGGCACCCCGTCGTACTCGAGCATCAGGATGTGGGCAGACACTTGCTGTGCGGCACTGGGCTCGCTGGTCTCCAGTGCGTAGTCGCGGTACCAACGCGGTACAGAGTGTGCGGGATCCACCTCGCTCGTCTTGGATTTCTTGGCCTTTTTGGGCGTCCAGTCCAACTGAGCGTACCATGGATCCTCGCGCCACCACTCGGCATCTCCCGCAGCCGTCTTGGCCTCGTGCTCTGCCTTGAGCGACTCGGCGAGGGCGAGGAGGGAGCCGCGCACCCCAGCAAGGGCTTCCTCGTACTTTGCCTCGCACCGCACCTTGTACTGCTCCCACTCTTGGTCCACGGGCAGGATGGGACTGCCGATGCCCAGTACGCCCGCAAAGGTCGCAGGGTGCGGACACGCTGCTCGAAAGGCGGGAAATACCTTGGAGAAGACGGCGTGCGTGACCCACACGTCCTGTCCACAGTAGCTGAGGAGGTCATCAAACTGCTCTAGGATCTCGTCGCGGGAAGTGGCTTCGACGAAGACGTTGCGCAGTTCCTTTGGCAGCTGAATGCCGCAGTGCAGCTCGGCGACTTCCTTGAGGGAATTCATGGAGCTGATTTCCTGCCAGGAAGTGGCAGAAGTTGCCGCCGCCGCCGTCGCCGTCGCCGTCGCCTTGCTCGTCTCTCCCTCGGTAGCGTCGTCGTCGAGGGTAGGAATTGCGGCAGGAGGAGCATTGACGGCACTGCCAGTCAGCGCTTCGATGTCAAGTCCCATCTCGGCAAACATGGCCAGCTCCTCGTCGTCGAGCTCTTCGCCGGCAATGAGCTTGAGCAAATCTTCCTGCTGATCCTCTTGCAACTCTGCCTCGCGCAACAATTGCTCAGCCTTTTTCTGTGCGCGGTCCTTGCGATGGAGGTGCCAGGCAGGTCGTTGCGGGGACGAGATGCCCCTCGTAGCAACGTGGAGAGACTGCGTATCCATGAAGCCAATCTTGGTGCCCGTCAGAGTATATTCGTCGAGGATGCGTGAGCGGTCGAAGCTGACACTGTGGCCTACGAGGAGGCGCGATGGACGCTCCTGTGGGTCAGACCCGGGCGGGGAAAAGGGAATGAGGTGGTCTTTGCGCTCCGATTCGCCCAGTAGCCATGGGCTGACCCAGGCATACCATGCATTGCGGCCAGCAGCCGTGGCCATGACGGGCCAAGGACCGGCAGTGACCATTGTCTCGACGTCGAAAACGAGGGCATCGTCGGTTTCCAGCGGGTAAGGGACGGGCTGACCTTGGCCTACGACGATGTCAATCCCATCTGCCGATCGCAAAAAGGGATAGCGCACCCAGCCAGACTGCTTTAGCCAGGGCGCGCGCTGCGGAGTGACCTCGGACCGCTGCACGGGGTCCAGCTCGATCCAGGCTGCGGGCGATGGCCGTCCCTGAGCATCTCTGTCTGGTAACCTGAACCCGGACGGGGCAGATACATCTGGTCCCCGCGGAATCACATCAACGTTGGCCAAGTCTTCTGCCATGGAGAGCCAAGGTTGGGCAGCATCTCTTCCAATGTTCCAAAAGTGCTCGCCGAGATTCTTGCCGTGCAAAGGTGGGAGTGTAAAGTCGGTCGGAGTCAGGCGCGACCCTTGAGAAGGGGACAGACCGTGGGCAGCGAGGTGTGCCTGGGCGAGTGAAGCTGCATGTGGATGTAGCGAGGGAAGTGAATCGTCATCGGGAGGAAATACCTGGGCATTGAGGTTGGGGGCCAGAAGTTGTACGCCCAGAGGATTCCGAGGTGGTGGTGCGACCTCTGCCGCGGCACTGAACGTCGTTGTCTCCGCTCTCGCAATGTTCCCCACTGACATCCACCGCACTTGCCGCCGCTCAGTAAAGGGGCATGTACGCCCGCCATAGTCGTACCTCGATGTCGCCCTCGGTTTGACGGCGCGAAATGCAGCATAGGTGCGTTGGGCGAGGGGACTGGCTGTTGCCGCGCCGAGGGCGAGGCATGATGTCGTGCGGGAAGAGGCTGACAAGGCAGCCATCGGGTGAGGGAGGCCAGGGGCGGCAAAGAAAGGAGCGAGGTGGATGGTGTGTGGTGTGAGCGAATGATGAGTTACTCTACTTGGTATGGGTAGGAAGAAGAAAGAGGTGCAAACAGGACAAAGGGGGCAATTGAAGTGCAAGTGGGAATGAATGAATGCGGGGGACGCGCGGCACGTGACTGGCATGCATTCACTTCTCCACTCGTGGGCGCCATGGGAATAGGAAGTGATGGCGAGCATGATGATGGGTCCGAGACTGCGAAGAGATTGTGGCAAGCTGGACATTGACATTGGCACCGTCGGTGTCCCGGAATACATGCATGATGGCTCGGTGCAGCAAGCAGAATCGCAAATGCATCCCTCCTTTTGGTGGCATCAATCCCGCTCATCGTCTCTCCACCCTCGGAGTTTCTGCTGCTCGCCATGGCCGACGTCGTCCTCTCTTGCTGCGTCGTACTCTCGCCGGCTGCCAGCATCGGGTCCATCCGCAGCCGTAGGAGCGTTATCACCGGCGTAGGGATCCCGTCGTGGCTGGTCGTGACTGTGACCATTACCGCGTACGTCGCCCTCGCTGACACCCTCGCTCTTCTCCGTCCTCCAGTTCCCTCCGCTCTTTGCCTTTTTCCAGCTGGGAGCGCCATCACCCCCTCCCGCCGCAACGACGTCCTCTCGCTCCTTCCACCCTTTACTGCGTTCCTTTTCTTCGCGCTTGCGCTCGCGTAGTTCCACTGCCAGCTCGTGGTGCAGCTGCCTGATCAGACTGGGCGAGGCGTGCCGCAGGTGCATGAAATTGCAGAAGCCACCGCGATTGCACTCGCTCGTCTCGTTTTGTCTGCAGCAGGCTTCGCGAAAGTCGGTTACGGGGGAGAGTTCTGCGAACAGGGGGCGGGCTGGGGAGAGGGGGGAGCGTGGATGTGTCAGTCATGGATGAGCGGAAGACTACAATTCGATCCCCTCCCTTGACGCAACCCACCATTGTACCATCGATCATTGAGCTGATCGACTGCTCGCTGCGCCTCCTCCTCCCACTCGTACCTGGCATACACATTCCCAATCAAATGATCCCCCACATTATCGCATACATGCATCTCCACGAGCTGCCCATATTTCGCCAACTCGCAGAAAAAGTCCTCGTAAAAGTCATCGAATTGGTCTTGCAGATCGTCGTCGGAGAGGTTGCAGTCTGCGTCCGAGTGACGCGGGTTCTGGTATACATTGGCTACGAGAATCGTCTGCGAAAAGGCGGGCTTGGTGTGTTTCCGCGAGCAGCGGTCACCGTGGCGGCATGCTCCGATCTGGGCGGGTAGTGGGTGGTCGAGGAAGGTGGGGGTTGGATGGTCTTGTCAGTTGGAGATTGTCGCGCATATAGTCATGTCGCATGCCCACGTCCACGTCCACGCCACGCCACACCACACCACGCACCTTGTAGTAAAAGGAGCAATTGACCTTGTCCTGCTCGGTACCGTAAATGCTCGCCAGAAAAGAGGCCATGAGGAGGGAGGGGGAGCTAGTAGGGTGCGTGGATGTAGTCGGTGGCGTAGAATGGAGTGGATACAAAGTGTGGCTAATGGAGCGTGCAATGTAGGATTGTAGGAGGTTCGGTCACAAAGAGAGGAAGAAAGCGAAGAAGAACAAGACCCTCGTCGCCCCACCTTTGCACTCCGAGACGCGTCCATTTGTCCGCTTCTCCACCGCAAAGTGTCGCGCGGCAAAAGAAAAGAGAGTCGAGGAAGAAGATTTGCATTCAAGACAAGGCAGTCAATGGAGCCTATGTGTGAGATCAAGGCTGATTCTTTGCAGTCATTGTCACTTGACTCTGCTTCAGCACTCTGCCATTAACCCACCCACAACACACCCCACATCGTATGGAAACATGACAATACGAAAAGGTAAGAAGGTGAGCGCGCAGTGCGGCACAGCGCAGTACTCACACGCACACGCACCCACGCACTCACTCACCGCATACATTCACGCTTCCCCGCGTTAACAGCCCCCACACTCTACTCGGAGACCCTCCCCGAATGCGCAGACAGCATTGAATCACACCCGGACCCTCATCTGAGCGGCCTCTTTGCGCTCGCAACGTATCAAGTCGACCAGCACGAGGTGCAGCGGGAGCTTCGCAAGGCGCAGGGCGAGGGCGGGGATGAGGATGACGGCGGGGAGACGACAAGCAGCAGCCCGCCCTATACCCGCCGAGGAATGGTCCGGCTCTACCGCGCAGACGCTCACTCGGATACCCGCGAATGTTCCCTCCTCTACGAAGAGTCACTTCCCGCCGTACTAGATACGAAATGGACACTTGGCAGCGGAGACTCGCGCGGCATCCTAGGTATAGCAGATGCCACGGGGTGTCTCTCCCTGCGATCGCTTTCTCTGCGCGAGGGTACGCCTTCGCTCCAACCACTCGCGACGCTGCGACTCAACCCGAGTAAGGCACTCTGCCTCTCCCTCGACTTTAGCGATCGTCTCAGGCAGTTCCCGTCTGCCAGGGCGAGCAGCACACCCGCGCCCACGGACCCGAGCGTGGTAGTCAGCCAGAGCGACGGGACGCTCGCGTATCTCCCCAGTCTGGGTGCGAGTATAAGTGGGGAGGCTGCGGATCTGCCCGCGTGGATGGCGGAGCGGGATCGTGCCTGCGGGGCTGACTCGACGTCAGACTCAGGCTCAGACGACGCAGACTCGGACTCGGACTCGGATCCAGACTCGGACTCGGACGAGCCACGCCCATCACCCCCGCCGACAGACTGGGACCTCAAGCCCCTCGGCCTGGAAACCTGGCAGGCGCACTCACACGAAGCTTGGATCGCCTCCTTCGACATGTACTCGGCGGGTCGCGTCCTCTGGAGCGGTGGGGACGACCTCGCCCTACGGGGGTGGGACGTCCGTACGCCACTCACTTCCTCGCCTTTTTCTTCGTCGGATCCCTTCTCCCTGGGCAGCCGTGGCATCCCCTCGTCTCTCCGCGCTAAGACTACCGCACCACGCACCCGCCAACCAATATTCAGTACCACCCGTCCCTTCACTGGCGGTGTCACCTCCATTGCACAACACTGGGCTCCCTCCCGCGCACATACCTGGGCGGTAGGGTCATACGACGGTATCCTCCGTCTCTTCGATGCGCGGCAGGTAGCGCGTCCCACGCACGAGCTGGACCTCAGCAAGGACCTGCCAAAGGGAGAGGCGGGCAGCGGCGTGTGGAGACTGAAGTGGCATAGGAGTGATCCCCAGTTGCTCCTTGCGGGGTGTATGCATGCGGGGTGTGCGGTTGTGCGTGTCGGCGAGGGGGAGATGAGCACCAGCACGACCTTCTCGGGGCATGAGAGTATAGCGTATGGGTGCGATTGGGTGGGACGAGGGGATACGGTAGCGTCTTGCTCCTTCTACGACAAGAAGCTCTGTACCTGGTCGGCATACGACTCTTCGACTCCAACCGCGGTGTAGAATCGGCCAAGCATCTCTCAATCGACGACGTGCATGTATGCCGCTGTTAGGTGGTGTATTTGCGACAATGCGACAATAAGCGCACAAAACATGGAATCGGGGCTGAGCTCTCGATGGAGAGGCTCACAACAGCACGAGCAGCGTTGCAAGCCCAAAGATTGGCACGACTGGGGCCATCTATGTCCGACTGCTTTACCCCTGCGCATCTTTCTACGCTGCTCGCCATGCGCACTATCCAAACGCATTCACTCGTCGAGCTCAGATTCAGAGCAGAGCTGAGCGCCGTCTGGTAGCGGACATAAGTTCCAATTGCAGCGCAACTGCGAGAAGTTTGACGAGGAAGCGTGGTAGCCCAGCCCAGCTAGTGAGACGATGCACTGGTATTACACGAAGAGTGGGTTGCCTACAGTGCATCGTGAGGTCGGACTTGCCAGGAGAGGAAAGTGGTGGAGCAAAGAATGGGGCAGCGTGCGAGGGAGGAGGAAAGCAACGAAGAGGTCATGCTGGGAGGAGTGATACTGGACGAAGATTGCTATGCTACAGGACGCGGCACGACAGAAGAGGGCGTCAAGCAAAAGAGGACTTGCCACAGAAAGCGTCTTTTGATACATCCAGTGGGGTCCAACAGCGCCAGATCGTGGAAAGCAGGTGCGCTCCTCACGAGTCGATACCAGCCGCCGCCCGGCTCACCTCTTGGACAAGAGCAGAAAGCGGACATGTCGGCGTACGTTGGCCAGTCCAGTCGAAGACGGTAGGCTAAAATGTAACGCACGCGCGGCATGCACGAAGACTGCCTTCGTCGAAGAGGGGGGTCGGCCATTGGAGATAGGTATCTGGCTGAGCAGCGTTGAATCACCGAGACGAGGGGACTGGGAAGGGGGCGCCGCGAAGTTCAGGTCCGCATGTGGACGGTCATCAAGAGCGGCATTGAAGCCCCTTGCGCTGCCAACGTACGCCATCCTGAGCGCGTGGCGCACCTTTCTCAGCAGCCGCTGATGATCAGCACTGAGCCGGACCTCGTTGGCTGGGTCTGCCGTCAGACGCGTGTGGCCCACCATGGCCGCGAGGAGGGGGTGCGCAAGGCTTCTGTCGGTCCCCAACTCCACCTGCGGAACGATTTCCGGCACGAAGTGCTCGTCCGTGCGGCGGTGCTGGGCCCGGTACACGTCCCAGGTCTCTAACGGGTCCGGCTTAGTGAAGGGCACCCAGACCAGCTCGCTCTGAAGAGCCGGTGGTGGTGATGATGGTGGTGGTGCTGGTGCTGGTGCTGGTGAAAAGACAGAGAGCGAGAAGACGTCGTCAGTGGTGGGCTCCGATGTGTGCTGACAGGGATGACTCGGGTCTGTCGCGTTCATGACCACGTCGAAGACCCGTCGTCATTATCGTTTCTTTTCATCGAGCCAAGTGCCTACTCACGACGGAGAACCCGTTTGCTTTGCCCATATCGCAGCCCTTGAACTCCGCCAAATCGGGCTTCCACGTTGTCCGACTCCGGACACCACGAGCCGCCATGAGCTCGTAGTGCTTGATCATCCTGTCGACCTGCCGCTCCGATGGCAATGGAGTGCATTGCGCGGCGTCGAAGCGGTCATGCAGAGCGTCTTTCAAGGGAATCCTATTGATTGCCTTGCACTTTACTCTGCTTCGGTCCGTCGGATCCCAGGGTAAGAGTTCAGTTTCAAGGGCTGCCTTGACAAGCGGGAGCTCACCGCCCTCTTGGCTGCTCACAAGGTGAGCCCGGACAATCTTCGTAGCCCACCCTGGCTCCCCCGTGAATAGCGCCACCGCAGTCTCGGGGGGGGGGGGGGGGGGGCCCCCCGGGGGGCGAAAAACAAAGGGTTGCCCCCCAATTTTGGGTTTTTGGGGGGGGGGGGCCCCCCCCGCCCCCGGGGGGGAAATGCCGGGGGGCCCCCCGGGGGCGAATTTGGGCCCCCCCCGGCCCCGGGGGGGGGGTGGGGGGGGGGGCCCTT